>JZKD02S0158459.1:290426-308432 GCA_000966675.3 Picea glauca
GCTATCAAATCCGAAATTGACAAGTTACGCATTGTCGGGTTCATTTACCCCATTGCGTACACTTCGTGGGTCTCCAACCCCATCCTCGTTAACAAAAACTAGGGAACTATTTGTGTCTGAACCAAATTTCCCAACCTCGACCACGCTTGTCCCAAAGACAACTTCCCAACCCCTTTCATCGACCAAATAATCGATGATTGTTCCGACCATGAGGCACTATCCTTTATGGATGGGTTCTCTGGATACAATCAAATTCAAATCCACCCAGCAAATCAATACAAAATCATGTTTACAACACCTTGGGGTACCTTTCGCGTCATTCCCTTTGGACTCAAAAATGTTGGTGCTACATTCCAACGATCCATGACCTACATTTTTCATGATCTTGCTCGCATCATTCTCACTTATCTGGACGACCTCACTGCTCGATCCAAAAAGAGAACCCAACATTTAGATGACTTACACATCGGTTTTTAACGATGTCACCAATATAATATCCTCTTGAACCCTCTCAAGTGCATGTTTTGCATCACTTCCAGATGCCTCCTCGGGTTCATTGTCTCCCAACATGGCATCAATGTGGTGCCCCTCAAGGTCCAAGATATCATAAAAATTCCACAACCTAGGAATTTATGCCAACTGCAGAGTCTATAGGGAAAATCCAACTTTCTATGTCGCTTTGTCCCAGACTACGCCACTTGCACACATGGTTTTATCTACTTACTGTGTCATGATTCCCATTTCAATGGGATGAACATGCTCAAGCAAATTTTGATTATTTAAAATTTCCCCTGTCCAATGCTCCTTTGATTAGTCCCCTAAACTATGATTGTGATTACATCCTCTACTTATCAGCCTTTGTTGTTTCAATCGCAGGGATCCTCGTCCAATTAGGGGATGATGGGCGTGAAGTATAATCATGCCAAAAAGATCATGTTAGCAGTTGTCCTTGCAATCCAAAATCTATGACATTACATCCTTCTTCACACAACCAAGTTCGTATCAGATTCCAACCCCACGAAGTACTTGCTTAGTCGACGACAGATCAACGACAAATTTTCCTGATCGATCATTATCCTCCAGGAATACGATCTAGATTTCTCTACTCCCAAAAGCAAGAAATCTCTTTTCCTAGCCAAACTCATTATGAATTTTCCCTTGGATGCCAAAGCTTCCCCCATCAATGAGGATTTCCCCGATGAACACCTCTTCTTCATCCCCTTGGACGATCCCTGGTACGATGACCTTCTCATCTACCTTTGTACACAAAAGTTCAAGTCTCACCTCTCTAGAGATGACCGTCGATGTATTCACCACCAGGCCCCTCTATACCTCCTCATCAGCGACGTTATGTACCGACGTGGGGTTGACACCATCCTTCAGTTATGTCTTACCATCGACGAAGCTGGCAGAGTCTTGAATGATTGCCACAATGGGGCCTGCGATGGTCACCTCTCATGTATGTCCACCACCCAAAAACTCATTCAAGAAGGGTAATTCTAGCCCACTTTGTTTCATGATTTCATCCACGCTGTCAAGCGATGCGATAAATGCAATCTTTATGCAAACAAAGCACGAGCTCCACCAGCTCTTCTACACCCAATCATTACGGCTGACCCCTTTTGTAAATGGGGCATAGATTTCATGACTTTCCATCCTCCATCCAGTAATGGACATAAGTACATTGTCGTGGCCATGGATTATTTCACCAAATGGGCCAAATCCATGCCCACATTTAACAACATTGTTGACATAGAAACACATTTTTTCTTCAACCATGTCATTATCTGGTTCAAAGTCCCACAACAGCTAGTTTCCGATCATGGAAAACACTTTGAGAACAAGATATTTACCGAAATCTCATCAAAATTAGGCTTCAGCCATAAGTTTTCCTCCCCATACTACCCTCAGTACCATCAACAAACATAAGACCAACTAGCATCATATGTTGTTTTTCTCTTTATGGGCTTATCACACGACAGTCAAAACTGCCACCGGTTTTACACTGTTCCACCTCATCCATGGGATAGAAGCCACCATCCCTATCGAGTGTGAAATCCCAACATTACGCACTACCATAAATCTCTTAACCGACATTGCTCCAATGGAGCAGTGCATGATGACCTTAGAGTCCCTTGATGAAGATTGTCGATCTTCATTACAGCACAACAAGGAAGCTAAAAAATGGTCCAAAGACACCTTCGACCGCCATGTCAACCTTCGCTCATGCAACGAAGATGATCTCTTATTTTCCTATGATATCACCCATGACACTCTAGGTCATGGGAAATTTGTTTCATTATGGCGCAGTCCCTTCATCGTCCAACATTGCCTCACTAAAGGTGCCTACATCTTGGCCTCTCCAGAAGGTTTCCCTCTCAAGGAACCCATCAACAGGTTATACTTGAAGAAATTTTACGCCTAAGCGTATCCCCCCTACCCTAGGTTTTTATTTTACACATTTGTAGAGTTTTTAGTATTCTTTACTACCACCACTCCTCATGTTTGATCTATCACTCGTGTTATTGACAGATGCATCATCCATCAACCTACCACATTGGTTACGTTGATGGTGCTAGCCACTAGACCCAGAATCTCACTTGGGCCCTTTATACCCCCTCACATGTGCTACTTCATTCCAATGGCATATGCTTAGGCCCGGCCACAAATAACGAATACAAATACGTCGTCTTCATTGATCTCCTCTCCGAGGCCAGTCACTGCCACATTCGTCACCTTAGCGTTCTATTAGATTCCCATTTTGTCGTCTTACAACTCAACAATGTGTATCATGTTCACGATCCTTTCCTCTTCCAAAAATACCTACAAGTTAGACTCTTATCTCGTAACTTTGATTCCATCACAGTTACACATATTCCAAGAAACCACAATCAAGTAGCATATCACATGGCTAACCTAGTATTAGATTGGCATTTATCACATTAAACAACATCGTCTACACAACATCATACATTTTTCAATAGATAGCACAAACATCACACATCATAAAACATAAAACATAAAGACAAGAGTGATCCAATATATCCATAATATATATATCATGAAGGTCCTCAATGTTTTACAAAAATAGATATATAATTTCCCATAGGCTCATGAGTCCCATCACCCCTATGAATACAAAAATGGGTATCAACTACCCTCTACAAAATTGGGCCCATGAACTTGTATACATACAAAAATTGGCACTCAAGGTGCCCCCAGAGCTCCTCCCAGGTCCTCTGTCATCCGGAGGTGCCCCACCAGCTAGGGGCCCTCCAGCTCCAGGAGGCAGTTGACTAATCATCGTTGCCCCTGCCACTGCTTCTCTGCGGATCAATGTTTTCCACTCTGCTGGTACCCCCACACACTGGTTCAGGACCTCCTCATCTTGGATGTGGGCCCATATGCCCTCAGGAACACCCTAGAGGACCCGCTCAAACTATCGATGCATATCCTCTATCATAGCCTCATATTCCCCCCGTGGCTCTCTGGAAGGTCTCACACCAGCATCATCTCACCAGTGCCTCTGCCCAAGCCTCGGATCTGCAAGCTCCTGTCGAGCTGACTCCCATCGAGCCAGCTCCTGTCGAGCTGACTCCCATCGAGCCAACTCCTGGATGACCTCTGCCTCTCGTCCCCGGGGTCCCACATCTGCAAAACAACACCAGATATAATGTCAGCATCCATATACATGTTAGATAAATAATATCTACCAAAATCACATAAACAAATACAACACATACCTCTCTGGTCTCAATCATCCCCAAGAGGTAGCACCATGTTTGGGTCTTGTCTATAATCCATACCAGCATATGGATATCAGAGAATAACCTATGGAATATGACGCCACACTCGAGCGATAATTGTCGTGAAGTAGTGGCCACCCTCCCCTCCTCCATGATGGGACAACACATGTTCTCATCGTATCAATCGCGGCTCTCGCCATGACGTTGGCTCCAGTAAAATCCTTGGGCGCAATAGAGACACCCTCTCCAAAAACCAAGCCACCAGAATTGACCTGAATGAAAAGTCGTCAGAGTTGGCACGTTGACACCAGTTCAGTTGAGACATCATCTTTGTGTGCATCAGCACACGCCATGCAAACAAGTCCCCATCCAAGACCTGATCCACCACCTTCAGTTGACCACCAGTGATCCGTTGAGTGGCCAAGGATCTATAGATCCTCACCACCATGGTCAAGATGCACTTGATCAACAAGTGATCGATGGCCTCAATATGGACAACTGAACCCGACATAGGGTTTTTCCCAGAACCGTGTCGAGTCACCATGGTCTCCACCCGATCCTCCCCTGGCATATGTGGATTAACGGCTAGGTCCATCCCACGGAATGGGAGTCCCATCAAAAAATACACGTCCTCTGTTGTAAAGAACATAAGTTTCTCCCCCTTCACCACGAAGCACTATAGATCAATGCTCCACATCTTGATCAAGAAATGTAGTAGGAACTCCTACGACCATATCAGAGGGTAGTCAAAAAACTTGAGCAACCCGCAGGCTGCCAAGTGTTGACGAACTCCAAGCTGCGCCCTCACAACCTCTCACAACCAATCCCAGTCGCGCTCTCACCAGTGGACCGACATCATGCTATCAGCTCTATTGATCACCTGCATCCACCCAGAAACATCTAATCGGCCTCATCATCCATCAAAAAATCATAAATATCCAAAAAATACACCCGTGAGTCTGCACAGAATGCATGACTTTTCCCCAACCAGTTGTGCATCAATGCATGACTGTTCTTCAAACAAGTGTGCACTAATGTGCAACTTTCATGCTAACAGGCATGCATGGGTGCGTAGTTGTTAGTCGTATAGGCGCACATCTCATGCACACTTGTCTGTCCTATCCACGCGCCCACATGCGCGGTTGTGTCAAGCACAACTGCACATTATGCATGTGTTTCCTCACCACAATCACGTACTCCTCAGTTTGCGACTATGAAGGAAAAACCCACACACAATGTGTGGGAAACTGAGTTATACCCGTGCACATATGCGCGGGTATTCCCCATTTTCCCGTGGATTTGTGGGCCCCTACCCTTAAAAACCCCTGTACGGACCTCTGTACACCGCCTACCTACAATCTATCAAATTCACAATATGCAAGATGATGGGACCACTAACATGTCCCTCGTCGCTCCTGGATCGGTAGCCTCACGCTCCTGTAATCTCTAAATCTCCTCACAGCTCTATCGTCGGCTCAACAATAGTGACAAGTACAAATGAGGTGGCATTGTGGGCCCACCATCTATATATATCCCCTTTTTCCCAACTTCCACACTCTGTTATAGGAGCCCAGAGCCTCTTTTTTCTGATCCATTCTCAGCCACGAGATCCTACTCCAACCATATACACACTCACACTCCCTGGGTTATCATCTGCACTTTTCCCCGAAGGAGCATTTTTCTCATGCCACATTCAGGGATGAATGCTCACCTTCAATTTTATCAAATAACTATTATATGTTATTTATCATCAGATATTGTTCACTTCAGGTATTTGGTTTTCATGTGTGCAGGTACTTGTTTATCAAGTTGACATCCCCTTTAGGTATATGTACAACACTGGCATGTAGTTATTCCCTTTTTTACTAATTGCATATCCCAATCACACCCTCTGACATTTACATTTAGGTTCCCTACATTCGGCTCTGCAGTATCTTTGCCTCTGCCATATTTTGGTATTGTCATCTGATATCACTCTCCCCTAAATGAGTTGTCCCATTCATAGTTCCCCTTGGCAACTTGACACTCATGCTGATTTCACCCCCCTAGGTTTGGGAGTTCTAATAGTATTTTGCATTTTCGAGAATGAACCCCATACTTATTCTCATCATATTTCTAACCTTCCCAATGGACTCCCATGTCATATATCTTGGTTCTATTGACTGCATCTCCGCAGTTTCATTAGCCCTCCATCTCATCCACCATCAATTTTCCCATCTGCAGATTTTCCTCCATCCACTTACCTAATACAGAAACCCACCTATGGGGCCCCCACCCTCGACTAGTTATCTTTCACAAACTTATGCCCTAAACAGGCCAAGCCATCTTTCACTGGGGCACCCGTTTATGTATATGTATACTCAACCCAACTTATTCTTTATTTCTTTGGTAATTGTATAAATCCTTTGTTTCTAGCATATACATAGCTTTTTAGTTGTCATCCTCGATGGCCTTATTTTACCTGGAAAAGCAACCCATGTCGCCCTTGGTTGGGGCATCCACCCTTTTTTCATATCAACATCATTAAAAAAACCCCGATTATCCCAAATTCATGTACCCACGATATCTGAGTTTGCCCACTTTGTTAGCCTCCGACACATTTTAACCCCATATCTAGTCGTCCCCCTGACGCTAGATCCAGTTTTGCAGTTGTTGCCAATCATCCCTCAACACCCCAACCAAGGGAAGTCTCGAGTCCCACAGCATCTTGACTTCATTCATGTTACTCGCCAGTACCTAATATCATCTATTACTCAGTGGATTTAAAAAATCCCTTAGCTTCTTGGCGTCGCATCTCCCTTCATGTTTTCATCAGCACAGTTTCTAGAAGGGAGGCAGTATCTTGACTCTCATTACCTTTTCAATGAGGAGTCTTGGACGACACAGAGAGAATCATCATTGCTTTCTGATTCTGTTGACCCCCATAACATTCGACTTCAACAAAATCTCATGTTAAGGTGGGTCTTACTATGCGACCATTGCAGTTGTTTCATACCAGTCCAAGACCTATGAGGTTGATAGGCCATCAATTCCTACGAGTCATCGACAATTCTTACAGTCCTCCTTGATTCCCTTCAGAGCCCGTTCACCATTCATAAATGTCATTTTTCATTATCAACTGCCCCCAAGGGTGCTGAAATTATCTACATCAACATCCATAATCAGTTACAGTCCCATATTTTGGTTTCATGACATGAGCATGGGGCATGCCCACCTCGCTTGTATACAGATTTTATTTTTTCTCCTAGAGCAAGGTTCGGTTCCAATAGTTTTCCCTCTCCCTCCGGCGGATCGCTCTTGTAGTTCTTCTCTTCACTCTTCCTTACAATGGCACTCTCAACAAAAGAAACATTAATGTATTTTGACTATACATATGCTCCTAACCTCACACATCAAGGGGCATCTATTATCACCGAAAAATGGTCCGTAACATTGTACACAATGGTTGAAGAAAGACATCAATGTCAGCAACAATTAGTCCACCTATGCACCAAAATCCATCAAAAATGAAAAAAAATATACTTGGTTCAAAAATCAAAGTTCGCAAATTCACCAAAGGAAGCGTGTGTAGAATGCGTTGGCTAACACAGCCCTTAGCATGCACTATGTGCAATATGCACAATTGTCTAAGAGAAAAGTCGTGCACTTCCATGAACGACGCATTTATGAATCTTGTTGGCCTATCAACCACTTCTAGTCCAAGCCCCAACACGATTTGACACTCAAATCCGAGCGAAATCTAGCTTGGAGGTTGGTCAAGGGCTAGGAAGTGTGCTAAAAGGCCCCTTGTTCACACTATGAACCAATTATATCTTGCCATGAATGGACACTATAAATATGTGCCATGGGTGTGCTAGAAAAATAAGAACACCAAGGTATTGTTATGTTTCAAGAATTATTCTTGGAGAATCGTCTTTTCTCTTTGAATCATTTAAGCACTATAGAAAGGGCCATTCCACTGTCCTCTTGAGAGGATTGACATTGTATTTTTTCACCATTATCATTTTCCATTGTATGAAGAGAAGATCTCTTTATTAGGGAACTCACAATCCCTCCCAAGGAGGAAGAGGGGATTCATAAGTCCCTGCCTTTCTCTACGATGTTATCCTATCAATATATTGATCCATTGGTAGCTATATGATGGTCATTTTTTGTTTTTCATGGTTCTAGTTCTTGCAAGCTTCTCTAACATTTTATTTCTATTTGCTTTAGTTTTATTTATTTGTTTCATGTGTATTTGGTTATCTAATCAACTCACAAACTTCTGTCTTGTTTAGCTGACTTAACTAGGCAAGAAAGTGTTGTGTTTTTGCTCACCCAAGTGGCAAAACCAACAAAACAGACGTTATGCAATTTAACAAGTCAGGTTTGGAGGGGGTCTAAGGATGTCCTATTGGGCTAATCCTTCTTAAGTTTGGGGTGTTTCCTAAGTGAGAGTCAATCTAGGTCATGTAAGTGTGTGTGAGGTGACATAAGAAGTGTTAGGGCATAGGGTGAAATGATAACAGGGAAATGTAGGTCTTGCCTATGGGTGCCTCTGTAGAGGGAGAGTTGCACCTTATCATGGATGCCATTGTTTCCTATCCCATTCAATGTATTTTATCCTTAGTCTTATTGGTTTTTTTTTATTATTCTAGGGAAGAGATGAGGGACAATGTCCTGGCTTGGTGACTAGAGGTGAGAACGTTACCCACAAACATTTCACGGAGATGAGAAGTTTGGATCATGATGAGACCCCCTTTCTCTTGGCTATGCCACCAAGATCCACTACCCTAGTTTGGTGACCAGATAGACGGTAGTGTCATACCGCTACATGCCCATGGTCCTAATAGGCCAACTCAAAATGAGACCTCCTATCCACCAGCTAATATCTTGAGTGTTTATTTATCTTACAGGTTCCCTTTTCTTACTAATAATCCTTTTACTACTTTCTCGAGAATCCCTGGGTGAAGCATCTCAAAGGATTCATTTTGGCTCTTTTAACTCTTGTCAGCTACTTTTACCCTCTGGGTCTTTATCCCCTTATTCCCACAAGACAAGATACAACCCTTCATAGTGTGGCAAACCCAATTCCCGAACAATGGTAGGGGGGAAATGAGATGATTAAGTATGGAGGGAATGGACGATGACCTTTCATAGACCCACCCAGTGGCAACCCATCCTAAAGGGAGATCAACTTAATAGGGCATTGTTGGCACAGGGGAAGACCTAGGGTTCAACTCTCAACAACACACCAACAAAACCCTGACTACCGACCCTTTCAGAAACACCTGCAAAGCAAGCGAAGTCTCACCCGAGGTAGAAGTAGGGGGGTTACAAGATGTAGGTGTTTATAACCAAGTTGGGACACAAATATGTGATAATAACACTTCGCAGAATATTATGTTAACGCTTAGGAAGTGACATGCATTAATTTATTATCCCTATTAACATCGTAGAACATAATCAAAGATAGATCCAGCATCATAACAATAAAATATTATGCACCTTAAACACTTAGCACTTAGCACTGTGGATCGGATCTAGAATTTTAACATAAGCAAAAAATTTAAGAAACACATGCATATCCATTACACATCCTAATCTAAGCACTAAGACAAACATAACATAGATAACATTGCACAAATCAAACCATGAGACTACATATATACGTGGTTCACCCCAGGGTGGGGCTACATCCACAAACCACTTTGCCTCTTTATTATTCGCCAAAATATTACACCCAATCACTCATGTGCACTAAGCCACAGAGTCGAGCTTCGCACAAGACTAGAGATCTGTGCACTAAGCACTAGATCCTCCTTCCAAAACTTAGGTCAAATGCACAGAGTTGAACCCTCTATCACGACATTTAGCACATTCTAGAAAATCATATTTGGGCACAAAAAATCAGCGCACATACATTCCTTTGCACAAAGCAACTCGAACTACTTGCACTTCGCTAGCTACTTCTACAATACATTCTTCTTTATTTATATTTTACAAACCCTTACAATAATGCCTAAACATGGGAAAACCCCATGGGCCAACATCCCATAAACCCGTTACAAAACCCTAGAGGACCCTTTACTGGGTCCACATAACCCTCAAAATTGGAGAGATCTGCGATCTCAACTCTGCCTAGGCGCTCCTTCTTCGACTAATGTGTCGAGGTCCAAAAGTGGGTCAAATTTCACCAAAGTTTCCCCAAAACTTGGTCGAGGGCCAACAGGCCCCCAACACTTGTCTGTGACTCATCCTAAGTCACTTAGGTGCAGACAATGCTACTTTGAAATACTCGATCTTAACTCAAGCTACCTCGACTTGCTGCCTCACCTGAGCCTCCTGCTCAACGAGTTCCTAGATTTTATGCTCTGTAACAGGCCCTTCCAAGAGTTGTTCTACTGTTGCAATGACTTGATCTAATTGTGAGCCCTGTCCATCAATCTCCTCAAACACCTTGAAAGCTTCATATTGCACAGGTTGTAGCTTATGAGTTACTTCCATTACCTTACCCTAGAGGGCAGTGATCTGCCGATGTACTGTGCGTTGGTCCTGGGATCTCTTCATTCTTTCCACTGCAGTGAGTAGCTTCATCTGTGCCTGCAACGAAATTGCTTGTTGTTGCGCCTCCTGTAACTACACTTCCAGCTTCCTTAGCTCTGGATCCTTAGCGAGGCGTTCATATGTCTAGGCACTTATATCACTTAAATTTTTACATTCCGAGGTGAGGGATCTTATACTTGCTACTGTGTTTTTAGCGGTCTCCTCCCTCTGGTCATGCACTTCCTGCGGGGTGCCCGACACTGTTCGGGCCTCCAGTTCTGTTATTCTAACCTGGAGCTGTTGGACGATCTTTGCGAGCTTCACTATTTGAGCTTCGACCGATTCCTACTCCTCCTGTACCAAGACTGGTACATAGCGACAAGATTTACTTAGTGCTTCTTGGACCACGGCCTGCTCTACGAGCAGTTGCTCTTTTTCCTTTTGTAGTTGGAGTTGATATGAATTTTAAATTTTGTATCTCTTTAAACCTGAAGCTTCGCTTTTTCCTAGTCATGGAGCCGCCCTTAACCCTAAAAAAAGAGTCAAAAGCCTTTCAATTTTTCACATTTTGGGATTCGACATTTCACAAAGCATGTTTTCCTAATTAACAACTCCTGATTTCCCGGTGCCGAAATCTC
This sequence comes from Picea glauca, assembly GCA_000966675.3. NCBI lineage: Eukaryota > Viridiplantae > Streptophyta > Pinopsida > Pinales > Pinaceae > Picea > Picea glauca. Next base: position 301,336 of record JZKD02S0158459.1, read on the forward strand.
GAAAACGTTTTATATTAAAGTAATAATAAAAAAGGAAAAAGTAGGTGCTATAAACCTCGACGCGCATTTCACAAAGTATCCTCTAATTGTAATTAATTAAACTCTTAAAAACTATCAACAATTTAATCTTTCACGATTCGGGTTTCTTTGTATCAAAGTGTTGTCAAAGCGCTAGCCCTTGAACTCCCGGTCCCCGGTTTTCTAGAAGAAAGAAGTTAATTACTAATCTAAATTGATTACAGCGTTAATACAAGTAATCAGCACATAAACTAATCCCATCGCGATTTTGCAATTTGGGATTTGCTCATGACATATCTCATGGGTACAGGATCCCCAAAATTCCGAAATGCAAAATCGTGAGTTTTCTTTAACAAAGTTTAAAACGAATTTAAGTTAGTTTAAAATGAGATTATTAAAGATTTAAAAGAATGTTTCGTGTTTCTCATTTCAGGATTCTTTGAGAGAATTCCTTTCGAAGCTGTAGTTTGAAATCGTCGATATACGATATTTTTGTAACGGACAAATAAATATATTTTTGTTTTAACTGCGCATCTCTGGGCATATCTCCCCCATTAAGGCATTAAAGTTTTACCACCTATCTCAGTACGTCCGTTGTAAGAAGAGTTAAAGGTAAATAGAGGTTTGGTTTTTCGAATTTCTTTCTTATCGTTTGAATTCATAAGTGAATTGCATTCAGCAAACTGACACATTTCTCTCTGCAACAGAAATTCATTCTAAACACGAACATTATGGCACCTAGAAAGGCACCCAATAAAATTGAAGAAGCAACTAAAAGTTCAATCCTAGAAGGAGATGTCATGTCTGATACTACACTGTATGCCATAGATTCCATCAAATCATGGAGGCAAATTTTTGAAACCCTGGACTAAGAAATCAAGAATTTTCCTGATGATTCTGAAAACAAACTCCAGGACATAGCAGAGTTTGAACTTCATAAAGTAGCCACGCGCCCACGACTCATGACATACAACGACATGGTCGGTTGGGCTTTGGAGAGGACATAAGTGCAAACTAGAAGCATTCTGGATAGCCAAGGGGTTGTCGTTGGCTCTTTCAGACCAAAACATATACAAGTAATGTATAAACTATCTCCCAATTTTAAGTACATTTACAATAAAGAATTTGTAAGTTAATTTCAAAGGAAAGAATGCACAGAAGCAGACTAAACATACCCCGGCATAATCAAAGACTAGTGGAGACACCCACCAAAATTTAGGGCTAATACCCATAACGTTTATGCCACAACCTCTTTGCATGAGCACATGGTTTATGTGGCTATGTTGTTATGTAGACTTTTCGGGAAGAAAAGTCCTACCCATTTCCCTACAAAATGGGTGCCCCTTTTACATGAAGCAGCCGAAGGATATAGCTTCAACTAGAACAAAATTATATCAGATAACCTAGCTAAGGAGGTTATGGAGTATCAAACCACAAGATCCAATGGTCGACCAGTAGCCTTTTACATGTCGACATATATCATGGACGCTATATGTTTCATGACTCCTTTCCCTTTAATGAATTGGAGTTGGAACCCAACCTGCACTGAACCAATTCATGAATATCATTCTAAGTTGTGGGAAGAAAATGTTAAGGATTATTTTTATGAAATTTGTCATTTTGTGGTGATACCAGTGCATCAGATGTTGTATGGTTGTACACCCCCCTGTATTTCAGAGTCGGTCATAGGAAATCTCAAGGCGGTTTCTGATTGGTTTATTGAGGATAATTTCTCCTATATCAGGGTTTTCGGATGCTCTATCCCTCCTCATGCACTTCCTAAATTCCTCCTTGACAGGTTGGTGTGAAGGGAGGTAGCTCATCAGATAATAACAGGTGGTATTGGAATAGAACTAAAGATAGCTCAAAAGAAGTTTTGGCTAGTCTTTCCCATACAGATTGGAAGGTTTTCGCTACTCAACCTGGGTCATTCTAAGGTTGAAGTTGCAGCCCTAGAGGAGGTCAAGTTGGTGAATATCGAACATAGGAATCATGACCCTTATCAAATAGTGGGAAGCCACATGGCTCATTGTGGCATGAAAGCATTTGAACATGAGGAATCCCCTCGCGATGACATTTTCAAAGGGGTCAAAACCTATGAGGAAGTGTTAGATAGGGTACATGCATTATCATCTAATTTGCGAACCAGTCTTCTGACCTTCCAGAGACATAGACAAAGCGGTTTGCCTAAAGTATTGCATGGCGAAGCAACAACATCCCCTTTAGAACAAGAAAAAAATCCCCCAGAATTCGGACAGAAAACACAGAATAAAGAAGACACCGAGGAAAACCCACAGGAGGTTGAAGGGTCTTCACAAAACAAAGAAGTCCCACAAACAAAGAATCCTGGAGTAGAAGCCAAAAAAGCGTCTGATACACCTCCCGAGTCCAGTCAATATACCCCCCCCTCACCATCTACTATTCATATTGATACTCCCAAGACAACTGAGGAAACAAAATCCACAGAGTTGGGTAATCCCATCACTTCCTTGACCCCTTTACAATCTACTTTTGGTTTCCCTCAAGTAGGAGCCATATATGCTAGCGACCTCGACCCTATATCTAGAGAAGAATTTCCTCCCTCTTATTACTTCTTCAGTAAAAAGAGGAAGGTTGTATTAAAACAGGAGATGTATATGAGAGAAGGTGGTATGGTAAAGAAACACAGAGTGTTGGTGGATGGGAAAAACTTGAAAGAGGGAGATTTTGCTATAGAGGTGGCGGGATCCATGGGAGTGCTTGCAACAGCAAATCTTTTCATTGTTAGTAATATGAGAGAAAGGTTGGAACAGAGTAACCATAGGATAACCCAGTTGCAATATCAACTAAAAGATACCGAGAAAAATATCAAAGAAGAAATAAATAAAGTTCTAGAGTAGGCCAGGACTGTTGACAAGCAAGAAATTCAATCTCTTAAGACAAGTCTTAACGAGATGAACGAGAAAATGCAGACTAGCCAAATACAAGTTATTCAGCAAGAAGAGATGGTAAGACAACTATAGGCTAAATTGAATTTAATTAAGGGCCACGTTATAGACCTGAAATTTTTTCAGGACCAATCACTAGAAATATATGAGAAGATAGAAGCTGAGCAACAGAAAGTAATCTCTCAAGTAGAGATTATTCAAAATTATTTTCAGGAAACAAGCAATGCTTTTGATAATATTATTTTTAAATAAAAGGAAGCTAAAGCAGCAAGGGCCACTTTCCAAAAGGTAGTTGTATGTTCTGAAAATAAAGAAGTATCGAAAATTTTAAAGCTTTCTATCATAGAGAAGATTAGAGGTGATATCATGCTCAAGGTATGGAAAACAACATAGCAGAATATACGAAAATAGTCAAAGAAATCAAAGATGATTGTGAAAGAATATTTGATTTATTGGACAAGGAATCATTGGGTATCGGCAGAGACAATTGCACTGGGCAATTAGGACAGATAAACATTGTAAGACACCAGTTGAATTTCAAAGAGGTTTTTAACAAAATTCAACTGGAAATTTCACAATTAAAGGAAATGGATATTACCCTAATAGACAAGTGGCTAGTGAAACCAAACTTGAAATTTCAATCAATCAAGTTTGTTGGTAAGGAAATTGAAGATCAGTTTCCAAAAACTCAGAGAAAATTCTATTTATTTGAAGCAAAGGATCTACCAGAGTCTCCCAGAATTTTCGTACATTTTCTTGAAAAATGTATTGAATGTATCAGGTCAAAAGAAGGAGATACCTCAGTAAAACAATGAAGTGTCATTTTGATATTATCGATATGATGGGAAAACAAATGATAATCATGCAAACGGTTGGAGTTTGCAATTCTTGTAACCGTTTGCCTCTAGGGGTTAGGAGATCACCAACCAACAATCATCAGGGGTCTGGTATAAATATAATTTGAAGATACTGTTAAAAGGATTTTTTTCTAGGCACATTGTAAAGAAGAATTGATAAATATTTTTGAATTAATACGAATGGAGATTGAAGATTCCAGATCTGGTCAAATTTGAGTTATGTGTTTCTCCGTTGTTTCACATTTTTCATATATAATTTTAATGAATGCTTAACTACAATTTAGTACAACCTCTACTATGGTAAACAATTATTCTTGCAATTTAATCATTTACATCTTTTCCTCTATATCTATTGAAAAGTCAACAAGAAACATGTGTCTAATTTACTTTTCCCTTAAATAAATTGGACAATAAATATTAATCTATTATTTCATTCATAACGGAGTGAGTTGGATTTGTAATAGAACTATAAGTGTAGTTAAGTGAGTTAAGATCAGTTGTACTAGTTGTAACTAAACTTGCACTAGTGAGAGTTCAGTCAATCAATGAACTCACATGCAACTGAAGATTCGCCATTGTTAACTACATGCATGTCAGATCCAGTGGAGACCCAGTTGAGATAACAGGTGAAAGGGATAGTTTGGCTATCAGTTGTGATTTGATCACACATGCAGTGGATATGCTTATGAGCATGTGCAAACTAGGCAATTGTAATTCAGTTGTGAAAATTCTAATTGCAGAGATTTGTGCAGAGGAGGCAAGCTGTCTGGACACAGGAATTGGCACATGTATTTGTTGATTTGTGTATGACAATGTGAGACGATTGTGTTGTACTAATAGCTCTTGGATTAGAGTTTTGTATGAGATTTTTTCATGATTCATGATATACATAATATATGATAGTGGGGTTTTTAGCTTTACGCTTTCCCAGGAAAACTTATGTGTTATGTGTTCTTGATATTTCACTTTGTGATTATAGTTGTGATCGTGGTTTAATTTTCTGCAAGAATAATAGTAGAATCGATTATGTATTTAACAGTGGCGTATAATTGTTAGATCGGGAGAATCACAGGAAATACTTAATTTGTATTGAAATTTCTACATTGTATCAGAGCCACGGAGGCCACAAAGCTACGGAAGTGAGGTGCGAACATAAATTCATTCTTGCAGGTCCCATCTCTAGCAGGGTGCAAACTTTAGTACTATAGACTACACTCGGTTCTCAAAGCATAAATTCTCGCACCCTACTCAAAGGCAGGGTGCGAACTTCATTGACATTCTCGCAAGCTGCTTAAGGGAGAAGTGTGAACTTCCCTCACCCCACAGTGAAGTACAGTGTGAACTTCCCCAGAAGGTTCGCAGGCTATACACTAGTGGGGTGCAAACTTTCTCAGAGAGTTCACAGGCTAGGCACTGGAAAGGTGTGAACTTCGCTCAGGCTACTCTCGGGTGGGGTGCGAATCTCCCAGGGAAGAGGGAATGTAGCAGTTGAGTTTTGGTGGTTAGATAACATTCAAATTTGCAAGATTTTCTTGGTGCGACAATTGATTCAAGATTGAAATGTCTTTCAATGGATTGAGGTTGGAGTATGCACTCAAGGGCAACTCGAACTACATTGCTTGGAAGGATGGGATGGAAGTAGTACTCGAAGACAATGGCTTGAAGGATTACACTGATAGAGATGTTCCTAAGCTGGATGCGACAGACACTACAAATATTGATGCATGGCAAAAGAAAGTGGCAAAGGCGAGGAGGATTTTGTTGGAGGGAGTACGAGACCACATTGTCTCAAGTCTCCATGGAAAAACCACACCACATGCAATGTAGAAGGTTTTGACGGATTTGTTCCAAAACAATAGCGACCATAGGAAATTGGCGCTCAAAGATAAACTTAGGAAGATCAAGATGGAAAAGGGTGACACCATTCCAAAATATCTCATGAAGTTTGTCCAATGTCGGGATGAGCTTGGAAGTGTGGAAATAACAGTTTCTTCTGATGATTTGGTGATCTTGGCGCTCCTAGGACTTCCCAAGAGTTGGCACAGTTATCAAGACTCTGTCAATGGAAGGGAAAAATTGTTGGATTGGGAATGACTATGGTCGAATCTAGTGCAAGAGGAGTTTAGGCGGAACACCAGAGATGGATCTTCATCAAAGTGTGATGATGAAGAGGATTGTGCTTTGACTACCAAGGCAAGGAAAGGGAAGAAATTCCATCCAAAATCCGAGTCTAAAGTCAAGAAGATGGATTTGTCCAAAGTGAAGTGTTTTCACTGTCACGAACATGGGCATATCGCTACTAACTGTCCACAGAAGAGGAAGAACAAGACGATTGTTGGAATTGCAACTGGTGAGGCTCTTATCTCACAATTTATTCTTGACTTCGCCTTGATCACATGCATGGATTCAAGTGCATCGGGATCGGTGTGGTATTTGGATAGTGGCGCTTCCTTCCACATGATGGGGGATAAAGAGTCTTTCATTGACTTGGAGGAGAAATATCTCAGAATGCATATAGAGATGGGCAACAATGGATGATATAGTGCAACTGGTATTGGTACCATTACCTTTCAGAGGGAATCAGGTAAACCATTTCAATTGAAAAATGTTATGCATGTTCCAGGTCTGAAGAAAAACTTGGTTTCAGTTGCAATGTTGGAGGACATAGGCTATGATGTTGTTTTTAGCAGTGGAAAATCCTACCTACAACATAAAGCAATGGGTCAAGTCAAGAAGATAGGGATTCAAGCTAAGAATCTCTACATGCTGGAGGTAGATGGCTGCAGTTCCATGATAGGCAAGGAAGAAAAAGTGGTGAGCCGGGATGAGGGCGAATTATGGCACAGGATATTGGGCCATATTCATCATGGAGCCTTGAAGATCATGCAGCAAATATCTACTGGACTGCCAAGGGGAACACTTGCTCAGTTAGATCAGTGCAAGGGGTGCACCCTGGGGAAGTATGTAAAGTCCAGCTTTCATGAAAAGAAGAACCGTGCTTTGGTAATCCTGGAGAGAATTCACACAGACGTGTGTGGACCATTCTCGGTTGCTTCAACAACAAAACATAGGTAGTATGTTATGTTTGTTGATGAATTTTCTCGTAAATGTTGGATATTCTTGATGCAGAAGAAGGATCAAACATTCTCAAAGTCTTGTGAGTTTAAATCATTGGTGGAGAAAGAGTCGAGGAAGCAAGTGAAGGCTCTAAGGAGCTATAATGGTGGAGAATACATTTCTAACAAATTCAAAGACTTCTGCAGCAGAGAAAGAATTTGAAGAGAACTCATAGCAC
>JZKD02S0158493.1:11102-23397 GCA_000966675.3 Picea glauca
CCCAGAGATTTTGAATACACCTTGGTTATGGCATACCTCTCGAAGGGGATACGCGCAGTTCAAGCAGACCAAGATAATATTACAGCATTGAAGTTTAGCGAATTCAACCTCGAATATTGCAAAGTCTATAACATGCTCACCCCACATAAGTACCTAACTGGAACTAAGGGGAAGAAGTCGAAGATAATCCCCCAATCATGGATGATGAACCTCATGCAGTCCACCCTACTAAACGTCATGAATATTCCCCACTTTGGAAGACTCCAGAAGGTGAATGCATGTGTCAAGATTTTATCGTCTTGTTACCATGGAAGTTATTTGTGTCTAAACCACCATATAACAATTGATATGACGTTGATCAATCGGATCACGGGCTTGAGTATGCAAGGACCTGATCCACAAGAGTTTTACCTCTGAAAATCCATGGACCGTGCTCTAGCATAGAATATCAAGGACACTTATGGCGATGTTGAGAAGGGAACATGAGGCTACAAGGTAGCTTCTATCCAGAGTGGCACAGTGTGCCTCACTTGTCAGTTGATTGCAAGGAAGTTAGTATGAAAGAACCGACCTACCCAAGTCACCTATTTTGTAGCCGACCTCACAGGGAAGTGTGCGGAAGGCCTTCAGATGAACTGGGAAAAGTACCTGGTGAACCAGTTGGAACTCAACTGTAGAGAAGCACAGAATCAAGGATATGAATTTCATTTTAGCTGGCTCTTGATCCTTACAGATTTTATTTCCTGGGAGATGCTAGAAGGTACAACCTTCCTGGACATCGAGCCATTTGAACTACTGGCTACGAAGTTTAGTACACTCAGGTATTCAAGCGATATGAATAAACAGTTCAAATGTTTTTTTTCATGCCTACTACAATTAGCTAAAGATAGTCATATTGTATGAGCCTCGCATGACTCTGAACACTCTACACTAGTTCAGGGATTTGATGAAGTTCAATGCATATCGACATTTTATTTACATCACAGTGCATGTCGACGAACACAAGCAACAGCTTAAATCCTACTATTAGATGATGGAGGAGGACTTGGAGGAGATCACTAAAGACTAGTCAGAGGACCTCCTTATTCCAGCAGACCCTACAGAGATATTCGACATAGATAGCCCAAAAAAAGTGCAAGATACACCCAGACCTAGTAGGACAAAGAAGATCGAAGAGGTCCAAGAATTAAATAGCGCATCCATGAAAACTACTTCTATATCAATAGAGCAAGGAGGTGATGGCGAAGAGTTGAATGAAAAAGAATTTTAACAGAAGCAAGGATACGAGGTTGATCCCCTGAAGAAGAGGAAATATTCACCTCTGAAACCTTCCTCCCGAAATAAATCAAAAACCACCATGACCAATATGCATATTGTCCTCACCTCCGATGACTTCGACTTCCTCATAGCATCCCTGCAAGATGCTTCACTAGAAATAGTAGAGAAACAAGAAGAAAAGCAAGAGGAGATGTATGATCAAATTGAGACTGAACTCCAATGGGTAAACTAGACCCTATAATCCAACCGCGCAGTCTCCACTACGCCGGGAGAACCAGAATGGGGAGATGAGCCATCTCAACTCCACCGCCTAGCCGATAAATTCAAAGCTCTCCTTCGATGAGCACAGGAAGAAACAGAGAAAGCCACCCAGGCTTTGGCACAAGTACAAGGAGTACTCATAGAGAAACGCAATTCTATAAAATAGGAAAATCTTTCTCTCCAAGTGAAGTTTGATGAAGAAAAATCACATCTACATCAAGAAAAGGAACAGTTTCTTGCGGAGAAAATCAAAGTAAAGGAAGCGTTCAACAAAGCACTTCACTCTGTGATAGTCTTAGAAATAAAGGTAGAATACCGACTTACACAGCAGGTGAACCAACTTGCAGAATCCATCCAACAGCTACAACAATGCATAGCAGATTTGGAGCTACACACTGTACCTGAGACCCCACAAGATGTAAGAGACCAAAGAGAAGAAATCGCCCATAGTGTAGTTGAAATGATAAAGCCTCTTACCCTGGAATGTAAGAAAATCACTAATCACAGTACCCAGACCTATGAACAACTCATGAAGAACCTAGAATTGAAGGCACTGGAGTCGCAGCTCCAAGAGGCGAAGTATCAAGCCGAAAATATACAGGTGCAGTTGAAGCCCCTGTCAGCTGTGGAAATAATGAAGTGATCCCAAGAGTAGTGGACCACCCAACAACAGATCCACACTATTCATAGCAGATTTATGGAGGTAACTTAGAGGCTCCAACCTGTACAAGATAATGCCTACCAATTGTTTACATAAGTAGAAGGCCAAGGAGCAAAGCTAGAGTAGGTTGTCACTACAGCTGAACAGTGTCTAGAGGGACCTATCAACAATGCAGTCAGTCAAGATTTCATTGAACAGGAGGCCATAGCACAGCAGCAAGTTGAAGCATCTCGAGCCAAGCTCGAGGCGTTCGAAGTAGAACTAGTTAGACCAGAGTGACTCAAGACAAGTCACAGGTGAGTGTTGGGAGCATGTTGGCCCTTGACCAAGTTTTGGGAGATCCTTGGTCAATTTTGACCTATTTTGGGACTTCGACAGCCTGCCGAAGATGGAGCACAATACAAAGCATATATTGTGAGATATTGACCCCTTTTTGGGTCCTTTTTTTGGATTTGGGATTATGTAACAGGTATGGGATGTTGGCCCATGGTTTTACCCATGTTTAGGCCTAGTTTTTAAATTATAAATAAGTATCTAGGTGACATAAGTAGAGAGGTCAATAAGCTAAGTGTTATGTGCAAGTATGGTTTGTAGATGTTCTATGCATATTGTGAGAAACTTGTAGAGCTAAGTGCAAGTGGTTGTAACAACTTGTGAAAGGCTTTGTGCTAGATCTAGCTCGGGGAAGGAGGATCTATCAAGGTGCACGCAGATCTCCTGTCCTATGCAGAGTAGGGTTATTGTGGCTATGTGCATGTAGATGACTGATTGAAGCTAATAAAGAAGAAGAGTTGGTGGACGTAGCCCTAGGGTGGGGGTGAACCACGTAAATACTGTGTTATTCTGCTTTGTGCGATGTGTTGGTGTATTTATGTGTTTATGTCTTTACTTGCTAAGTGCTTGATATAGATAGATAGACAGATATGTTTATCATTTGTTCTTATGATGAATCTGGATGCTAGATCTGACATAGGTGAATGTGCTTAGTGCTTGAATCTGCTATATCTGATCCATTTATTTATGCTAAGTTCTTAAATACATTAGATCAGGGTGAATGTTGTGATGCTATGTTTTATCTGCGAAGTAGATATTGGTTAAATAATGTCGAACTAACGATGTTGAGTGCTCTATCAAGTATTATAACCAAATATCTATGTCCCAGCTAAGGTTGCAAACACTTGAGTCCTACAACCACCCCTGCCTCTACCTCGGGTGAGACTTCATCTGCTTCACAGGTGTTGCCGAAAGGGCCAGTAGTTAGGGTTTTCTTGGTGCATTTTTGTAGCATTGAACCCTGGGTCTACCCCTGTGCCAACAATCCATAAATATTTCTACATCTTCATGAAGACTTTCAGTGAGCGGAAGTTTCAGACTTTGCGAGATCGTCTTGCAATGAAAAACAAAGTTGCCTAACAACTGTCATTTTCTTCTTTTGATACATTATCTTTTGAGGGGGGATTTTGTTCCCACGTGGTTTTCCCTCTTTCCTCACTTTTATTCAGTGTTCATTAGTTTCATTGTACAGGAGTACCTAAAATATCCTAGTAGTCGGGACTCATTTTTAATCCATAGTGATGTTCAAGGGGGTGTTGGAGAAATTTCTATTTTTGACACACTAGTTCAAAGGGAGTAACACTAGTTCAATGGGCGTTAACTGAATAGTTCTATTTTAGACTTTCTAATATTAGACCATCACTATTATGCATGCATTCTTAATTATAGGATGTCATTTCCTATATGATTCAAGATCACTCACTCATTGATTAGATCATAATATGTGTTGATTCTCATTCTTGATTGTGTATCTCTCTTCCTTTTCTTGATAAGATTTGTTTGTGCGTGCTTTAACTAGATCTCCTGTGTAGGTTTCCATGAAACAATGACAGTTGTGCAACAATATATCTTGTCATTTTTTATTTTTTTCCATCCCAAGGGTTAGGGTATTCTGGGTTTCTACAAACAAGGGTTTTACATGTGCTATAGCTCTCTAATATATGTTCGGGGTCCAACAATAGTACTCAACCCAATATCTCATGGAACCAACTAAGGAGGATAAAGTGTTCCCTTAGTCATACTACCGGACAACCTAGGTACTAGAGATTATATTCTTGAGTGTTGTTCTCAGTGGCACTATAGCAGTCAGGTGGCCAATTAGTTTATCTATGGAGGGCTTCAGGAGATCTAGGTCGATCTATGTACAGGTGTTTTCTGATGCACTACCACTCGAAGGGGTACCAACATGGATTACAAGGGTGGCCAACCAATGTGCACTTGAGTACCTCTTTTATTTCCTGCGTGTATTAATCCCCAACCATGGGTTTATTCATGTAACGAAAGATCTATGTAGCTTTAAGACGCCAGAATATATCTCTACCATGAAAAATAATTAACCCATAATTTTTTTCCAAGAAAAGTGTTGTGATACCACTTCTAAGGTACCATATCTATTATGATGCAAAATAGAGAAATAATGTAGAGAATAATACTGAGATAGCAACAAAATATAGAAATATTGTAGAGATAACAACGAAACAACAAATTATTCAGAACCACAACACCAGAATCATACCTTAAATGATAGGAAACAGTTTTTAGTTTCCTCTTCTAGGGGGAAACCTCCAACATAGCACGGCTCTATTACAACAATTTTTTAAGACAAAACTTCTCATACCCTCTACTCTTATTTATACTAAGTCTATCTATCCAAAAGAACAATCTAGAGGAAGATCCTTCTAGAAGCAGAAGCTTCTATTAGGTCTTCTTACAATTGACTTATTCCTCCTTATTGCTAGGCCTTATTAATATTGAACTCTATTACATGGAAATATATTATTCTACCCACTTGAGGGGTTAGGTAGGTTAGGTCCCTAACATTTTGATTGTTGATTTAAACTCCAAGCATGGGTTATATTTGGATATGGCATATTGCACTTATGAATTCTTGTAATTATCATGGTCATTGGTAAATTTTGAAGGGTGGCAATGCTTCCCTAGAAATAAAAGTGGGGCGTACGATATGCCTTGTGGCAATTGTTAAATGTGCACATAAAACTAAAAAAAATTATGGAAGGTGGCAAACTCGACTTTGTATTGAATTGTTGTTTGGAAACTATAGAGGATTATGCATTGGAGGTGTCGGTGCACTCGTATTGGGATATGGTTGATGGAGTTAATGTAAGATACAATTTTCAATCATTGCATGTCACTCTAACCATACCTCTAGGTCACCACCCTCACTTGGTTCACATATGGTTGATTGTTTGGTTGATGATGCATCCGTTTTGCTCAGCCTTGGAAGAAATAGTCATGTTTGTGGTTTTCCCTGGCATTCTACATATAGGTATGATAGCTATCACCTCTCCATTCATGAAAAAAAATCCTCTTTGAATAAAGTCATGAGGTTGGATTTTGCATTTTCTTACAAAATGTGTTTTTACTAAGTTTAATACATGTGTGTATCAATTATGTAATGGAATTTAAAGTGGAGATTTTCCCTCTTAATATTCAATTGTTTCAAGTTGATGATAGTCTTTGACCTCCTTTATGTTTGGACTATGTGATTGTTTTATGTCCAGAATGAATACTGCTATGTGATATAACTATTGGAAAATTTTATGGCAAGTGTTTGGGTTTCACTTGTCTCTGGTCATTAAAATTTGGGGGTTTATCTATGAGATAAAAGAATGGTTGTTTGCTTAGTTCTATTACCCAGTTTTGGAAGATTGATATCTCCTTCAAATTGTCTGCCAACTGTTTGTATATGTATGAATAAATTTTCCTTACGGCTGCCATGAGAGGTCTGTGGAAGAGGACTGTGGAAAATATGTGTTAAGAGATGGTTAAATATTTTTTCGAGAACAAACCATCTGTGAAGGTTTCACTTATGCGTTTTCCCAAACCTTTATTCTTTAATTAATGTATGGAATTTAAGGGGTTCAAATTTTGGTCTTGATGTATGATTAATTGACCCAACAGTGGGAAAATTGTTTATTTGCACTAAATCTTGGTTCATTGGTTTATTATCCATGGGGTTTTTGGTCGATTTTGAAAACTGTATGATGATAAAATAAAATAGCACTAGTTGCACAAGGGTTTCGAAACCAGTCTGTTACACAGTAAATATTGGAAGTGGTAATACCAACCTTGCATGTTGAAGAGTGGTTAGCTTATGTTTTGTTCGATCATGTGCTTGATGTGGTCTTTTTTTAGCTGTTAGAATGATTTTGTGGACAATATATTTTTAAAAGATCTCTATGAATAAAAATAAAGAGCATACAGTGGATAGTCTTGGAGATTTCCTGTTGTTTTGAAACAACAGTGTGTTGGATTTGACTTACTAAACAAAGAAAAGTTTTGGAAATTGTTTTATTTATGGAAATGGATTTTTTTCAATAATCATTGCATATAATTGAATAGTAATCGTTTTTCCCTCTCATTATATCATTTTTCACTCACTATGTTTCCTGCATCCTCCCAAATACATTAAAACACTCCATGTTCTATTATTATGAATTTAAAATTCTTTATGAAAAAAAATAGATTAATATAAAATTTGGTTGATGACTGGTGTTTGAAGGTTGGATATAGATACAGTTTATGTTACTTCTACATTTTCTAGAACAATCTTTTTTTATCTTGTCCCATCCATGCTACCATTTTTCACACACTTTAAACCCCTCATCTTCCCAATATCCCTACCACTCCCTGTTCAAATGGAAATTGATTGATGAATTTTTAAGGTATTAATGGATGGATTGCATGTGTTTATGTGGTTAATAATAGATCCAACCTTTTGATTTTATTTGTGTATATTTTTATGCATGGATTGTTAAGATGTTTTCATGACATGTTGGAATATTTCTTCAAGATGAGCTTCTTTAGTAGATGCAGTAATGGCAGAGGAAATAGAGGCAAAGGAAATTGGGAGAGGGGTCATAAGAGGCCTCAATTATCAATACATTTTGATGTTTATCCATAGGAATTAAACCAACTCTTTCAAGTTGTATTCTTTAACCTAGTTTTCCATGGGATCCTCTAGCCCCAACCTAAGAGACCGCCCTTCCATCCACATCAAAACTTTTCTGGTATCCACGTTCCCCCTCATGTGTCTATGCAACCAGAACCACCTGTCAATGATGGTTGGCAAGAGATTTTCCATCATCCTATTGTTCATCACCATGGTTGGCCTACTGCTTCTTTTCCATTACCCCCTCTGTTGCCACCAAAGAATCCAATTTCCCAAGTTGATCATGTCATCTCACCCACACAGTCATCTCATGCTACTAAGAGGTTGAAAACCAATGTTTCCAAGCCTATACAAGATAAAGGAAAAAGAGTGGCCACCACCTCCAAATCATCCAAAGAATTCTTAGAATCTATGTCTTCACGTCTTCATCTTAAGGATGATTGTTCTCACATTATGAGTATAGTCCAACCTCAAGGTTCCAATCATCCTAAGGCTTCCATTGAAATATGAAAAGGGGAGATTGGTGAGAAGAGGTCAAATGCCTCTCACAATAAATATGGTTTTTAATGATGATTTATGTTATTTTCTATTAAGAATGGTAATTTTACTTTGACAATGTTTTGGACAACAAGAATATATTTAGGCATTTTTTTTGGACAGCATGGATGTAATGCTATTTTTTGGATATTGTCATGTTGTATTTTGCTGATATTTAATTATTTGGTCATAAATATGAGCACGGGAGTTACAAGGAGATTGTTTGAATCAAATGATTGGGGTTTTACATTTCATATTTGATGATTATTGAAAGAAATGAACGAGAGTCACAAGGGGTCCCACCTATTTAGTTATTATTTAATTAGACCCTTACTTAAATATATTATTATTATTTTGTCTCAACTAATTAGTTAAGATTAACCAAAAAGGTAGTTGAACTACCATGGGACTATTGAGAAGGAGTAAAATCTCAATGAAAGGAAGAGACAAAGGAGGAAAAATAGAAGGAGAACTCAGCCACAAGGTTTTCTCTATACTAGTGAGATACTTTCATCTTTCATTCATTCTAAGTTTACTAGAAGGCTTAACCATCTTCATGATAGCAGGTTCTTATCGAAGGCATCATGATTCAAAACTGAATCATATATTTCAGCATCTTGTTTTAAAGGTATATGATTTATCTTTAGAAGTTTGTGTATTCTTGTCTGTTTATAAATTAAATTTTATAACTGATAAAGAATATTTTATAGAGTCAAGTGACAACATTTTGTGGAAAGTTGATCCAGATCTTCAGCTTCAGTTTTATTTTGTTTTTAGAGACTTTTTTTATGGTTCCCATCAGAAGCTTCTAAATTTGACTTTGGTCCCTACCCTCGCAAGGGTTTGTAAAGAGAATCCAGTATTGTATCTCAGAATGAAATCAATATAAAAATCAGTTTTTTGATTTCTGTCTCACATATGTATTTTAATGATCTAGTTCATTTTTTGCTTTTATCTACATGTACACACTCATGTAATTTATGTACACACTTATGTAATTTTGTTTAAGTTTATTTATTTTCTGCATAGTTACATATAAAATATAAAAACCAGCCTTGGTCCCTTATACTTAATACCTGCGGATTAAGTGATTGTTTTTCTTTGGCTATAAACCCCTGGTGACATTCCCAACTACCTTTCCTTAGCTTGGCAAGATCTGAAAAAGATTGAGTAAGGTTCTCCATACCTTTTCCTCAACACACGCAAGACATATTTATGGGATGCTTGAATTGGAGGAATTGACTGTGTTGGATGCACTGAGTGGAAAACGGTTGAAATGCTAAAGCTAGAATAGAACATTCAGGAAGAATGGATAATGTATATCGATGCTTTGTCTTCCAATTTTATTCAACTAGATGAAGGGAAGGTATATTCCCTAATCTGGGCAAGGAATGAGAAAATATGTATATATACAACAAATTTGGGTTACAAAATGATAGAAACATGAGAATTTGAGGGAGGAAATAAATGGTGGTGGGCCTTTGTTTGGGGCTTGAGTTTACCGGTAAAGGTGAAACTCTTTGGTTGGTTAGTCCTGGAAAACAAAGTGCTCACCTGGGAAAATGGAATTAAGTGGGGATGGATAGGTCCCAATCACTATTCTCTCTATAAATTCAACTCGAAAAACTCTCAACATATTTTTGTCTCTTTCATTTTCACTTATCAAGTAATGGCAGAAGTGGCAGTGTCCTTGAAGATAAATTATCATATTTTAGGAGGTGAGTTTGGGGGTTGGGTCAAATATTAGAAAGAAGATGAGATTGTCTATCCATATTAGGCTTGTCTGTTCTTTTGAATTTATAATGGACAATCCATTGGAGACATGTCCTTTATGATTTGATTTTGGTATAGAAAGTTTGAATGAAGGATAAGGAAATTAAGAATGAATGATTATGAACAGGAAAATGTTTTTGTTAGTAATGTTTTGTCAAACATATGTAAAGAACTGAAAAGGGACACTCTCATATGAGACTGAAATATGTATGTTATATTTTGGAATATAAAAATTTTCTCTTCTTGGAAAAAAATGTGAAATATGTTGAAAATGTAACAAAATTTAACATTTGAACATGTGTGTTTTGGTGTAGGCAATTTCATATCTAAAATATGTTGAAAATGTAAAAGTATTTAACATTTGAACATGTGTATTTGGAACCATTAAAAGATAACAAGAATAAAACACCACAAAGGAAGGTTATATTTCTCCTTAGAGTTTTTGAGGGGTTAAATTCCCCTCCAAGAAAAAGAAAAAATTTACTTTTTCATTAATAAAATTAATTATTCATATAAATTTGTTGGTGGATTAATATAGAATCAGCATAGTACAAAACATAAATTGTTTTATAATCAACGTAAATCCATGTTAATTCTAAATCTATAAAGAACCTAGAGGGATAAAATCTCTAGAGGTCTCAAATTTCTTCCATTTTTTTTTTACCTCCCTCTAGACTCATGACACATGATAGATACAGAGTTAACATGAGTTAAGATGGATCTAGGCAAGTTATCAACCCACGAGTTTCTTTATATATATATAAAGAAACTCGTGGGTTGATAACTTGCCTAGATCCATCTTAACTCATCTTAACTCTGTATCTATCATGTGTCATGCATGGAGAGGTGTGTGTTGATCTATATTAACTCTGTATCTATCATGTGTCATGCGTTGAGAGGGAGATATGCAGAGATGTAAAAAGCATCTATTATTAGAATACATTTTTTTTATGTTTTGAATTACTTTCTCTCCCTCTCTCTATATAAAGTTGATACAAAATTACTTTAGTTAAGGTGGACATTGAAATTTTTATATGCAAAAGTGTTCAAAGTATTTTTTAGTAGAATAAGACATTTTTATTTTCAATTACTTTCTCTCCCTTGTATTGCTATATAGAAAATAACATGGAATAATATTTTTTTTACTTTCAATTACTTTATGTATCTCCATATTAAATTAATATAAAATTATTTTACTAAAAGGAGACATTGAAATATTTGTATTTATGATGGACATTGAAATAATTTTTTTGTTATTACTTTTTTTTTTAAATAACATATGTCAACTCCATATTTACCACACAAATAATTACACATCCCTTTTACATCCAAATATTTTTTTGTTATTAATATTTTTTTCAAATTGCATATGCCAACTACATGTTGACCACACAAAGAATTACACATCTCCATTATAAAAAAGCATCTTTAGCAACAATAATATTATATATAAAAAGAGATAATATATTTCATTTTCAAACATCATTTGGTCTTGTTACATAATGATTTAATTAAATGTAATTTTCTGCAAAAAATGAAAAATGAAACTTTTATGAGTATCCAAAATGTCTCAACATTATTTTTTCTATAATTAAATAAATATTATAAAATTCATAATATAATAGCCTAGATCCATCTTAATTATGGATCTATTGTGGGATGAGAGACATCAAATCCTTCTAGATGCAAACATTTTTTCAAGTTTTGAACTCTAAAAAATCAAATCATTCTAGATGCAAAAAAAATTTCAAGTTTTGTACTCTAAAAAAGGTTGCCTCTCAAGGGATTTGATGTCTTTCAGAAGTTAAGATTGATCTATGACGATACACTTTTGAGTAGGCCTAATGGTTAAGAACATGTGTATCCTCCTAGGAGGTCACATGTTTGGGGTTGGAGTATGTACACCTTCGTACACTGTAACAATCAAATCCAATCAAATCCTTGCATGTGACCTATTCATTTAGAAAAATATTAGTAACAAGTAAAATATTTCAATATCAACTATATATATATATATATATATATTATGGGTATTTATGGGTGACATTGAAATATTTTTTTGTTATTAATGGGTGAGTGCAAGCTAATGATGGTCTCTTGTGACGCATTAGTGGCAATGCAAACCTGGAAAAACAACAATATGTTAACTTGGAGGGATTATTCAAGATATTTTTACAATGAATTTGAATATGGTGTAAGAAGATGAAACATAGAAAATTGAATTAGATTTACGAATATACAACTTTTATTCATATGCATTGTGAATAACTAGGTCAAATTTGATTTTTTCTAATAGCGGTATCTTATTTTTCCAACAACATATAAGGTATATGTTTTTGTTATTGTAGTTGTTGAGTGTCTTAATGGTGGAATTTCATTCCAAAAACTTGTATACTTGTATAGAACCCTTTTTCTTGTGTTGTGTATTTTTTGGAAATTTTTAATATTAATTTTAAATAATTTTAAAATTATCAAAGTCAACATATGCTTGAAATTACAATGTATTTTGTTCGTACAGGATAAAAGGGCCTTAACATGATCAAAACATTTTTTTTTTGTTTTTAGATCGTAGGTCTCAGTCTCCTCTAATGATGCATATAACTCATTTGATAAATGGTAAAGTTGAGAAAAAGTTATAGCATAAATAAGAGAGGTATGTATTCTAGAATTTTGATATATGTGAAGACAAAAATATATTAAAAATAGTAAACAATAATAATTCAAAAAAACATTATATATTCGAAATATACATAGTTGACTCGATCTATGTCTATAATTTTGTCAACAACTGAATTGTTTATCCTATAGAAAAATAATTT
>JZKD02S0158548.1:0-18244 GCA_000966675.3 Picea glauca
TGAACAAGCGGATTTCCTCTTGGTATCTAGACCCCTATGACCAAGAAAGAAAAGTGCTATTATGGACACTGACTTCCTTTAGATCTAATTAAGCTAATGTATGAAGAGGAAGAAGAAAGATATGTACCTTGTTAACGGCATTTGTCCTTGCAAAGTCCAAGCTGAGCTTCAATCCTGAGCTCCTTGATAGGTCCTATAGAACAAACAAATATACAAAGGGCTTCCTATTCTACTTAAATTAGCTCAAATATAGATCCATCTACTAGAGACAAGTTCATGCAAAACAAGCACAAACTTGAAAGAAACATGCCAAGCATATATGTATATTAATGGGAACAAATGAAGAACACTTACAATCCTTTGATGAAGGTGCAACAGCTTCTTCTAGCTCTCTTTGTCCAACCTTTGCTCAAATAATCCACACTGATTATGCTTCAATGGTATCTCACATATGATATCATAAGTTTGATTCTTTCTCTCCAATTCAATTCCTTGTCAATACCACTTATGAGATCATAAGTTTGATGCTTTCTCTCCAATTCAATTCCCTGTCAATACCACTTATGAGATCATAAGTTTGGTATCTCAAATCTGTATCTTCCCCTTTCACCATGAAAAGGCCTCCTTATATAGGCTTGGAGAGGCCAAACCACTTGAGAGATATTTGGGATAAGTTGAGGATTCTTCTCCTTCAATTGAGGATCTTCCCTAAGATCATGCCTTGAACTCATATTTGAATCCAACCAACCTTAGAGATTGAGGGGATTCTTCCCTATTTTATCTCAACAAACTAAAAACTCGCTCAGAAAAGGTAGCGCTCCCCCAAAAGGGTGCACAGAGCGCTATAGTGCTCCCCTAAAGAGACTGAAGAAACACTAGCACTTCCTGATAGTGTATAGGGGARCGCTCCCTTCAAAAAGTCATTTTTAAGTAGTTTAMTCCATGGAAAAAGACTTGTACTCCTTGTCAACCGATTTCTCCTCTTCAAAACTAGTCTTTGAGGTGTCTTAAGTGTCCTTATGATTTYGTTAGAGAGATGACATAGGAAAGATAAAAGTATGATGTTTGCGACACTTGCGACACTGCAACATTTGACACTTGAGGTAAAAGTGCGACACTTATAATGACGRCAGTAAGTCATCATTGAAGTGAGTAATTTTGATGTGTAACAGATTCCCCCCCAAAGTGCGAAGTTAGAAGACAATGATGACTGAAGTACTTTGTATACTTTTTCGAGMAARGGTATGGACTTATAGAGGYTGGAAAAATCTGCACGCAACCATCAAACAAATATTATGACATGTTTCAAACCCAAGGCAGGCATACCTATGCTTGAGTTATAAAGACTTTCAAGGTATGGCCACCATAAAATACACTGCGGATCCATAATCATATTGAAAAAATGGTATAGACATTGAAGATACAATGTGGATCTATACTCCTATGACCTGAACTGATCATAGCCACAAAGAATACACAATGGATCTACAAAATGACAATACATAGCCACAAACCAATACAAAGTGGATCTATGTTACAGTATATGTGTCAAAGTTCAAGAGAAACTCAGTCGCAACCTGGGCAAAGTATAAATCAGAGTGATTACTCAACCCAGGGTCGTCTTACCGATCCTAATGTAGTATGAATCTAATCATGTGAATAGATGTCCTGATGTTGAACATGGAAGAAACCACTTGGTTACTAGTCAATGAGGTAAACTGTTAACAAGCACGAGGGAAATCAGTGTTGTTGTCAATGATTCCCAATGTACTATAGTACATTCTAATGAATGTGAATGGATGAGTTGAAGTTGAACATCCATGGAATCATCCGATCAGAGGTCAATTATGTAAACCCATTGTCAGATKCAAGGAGGCATATCATTGAGGCATGCAGGTCCCAAGGTACTGACTAGTTTCTAGGTCTAATTCCTAGATAATGTGCTGAAGTCGAYAGGAATAGAATTGTCGTAGGAGGGMCTTGATGTATCCCCAATCCATGACACGAAACTGAMACAGAGATGTAAAWTGGTGGATCAAAAGAATATGGACTAACACAGGTATTTGAAATARGAAATTTGTGATGGTTGACTCTTGAGGYAGATACTTCCCTTGAACACTAAGGCATGACAAAAGAAACTTGACATGGACCAAAACTTGATAATGCAGTGGATGTTATGACTTMTGTTGGGTGAMCCAAAGGAGTATGGAAAATCAAAGGATTGGTTCAGTGCAGAGGTTCAATGGATTGAAATGCGTGCAAAGATAAAATTCCCTGTTCAAGGGAGACTGTAAGGATTACTAGTAATGTTCTCAACAACTTCTCGGCTTGCTTCCTTCAATTTTCCCCCCATCCAGATAGATGAGTAATTCTTTTTAATTTAACGAGCTCGAGGAGGTTAACACATGCTCGATATAAATCACCTTCGGTAAGTCCCTCTTCCTTTTTTTAACGACCTAGAAGAAGTAAGGGTTCGGTCCCGTATGGGCTCTTCAATGTATGATTGTTTAACGAGTCCAGAGAAGGTAAACCCGGTTGTTTTTCATTTTTAGAGAGTCTGAAAATGACTTAAAGAAGTCTCCAGTGTTGTCCTTTTTCATAATGTTAGTCTTGCGAGGCTGAAAAAGAGATAAATTATCACTCGCAAGACTCCCTTTCAAACCTTTTAACGAGTGGGAAAGGAAGCAAGATCACTCGGCAATCTTTTCATGTTTAGAGAGTTTGAAAAGAGCTTAAAGATGACTCCAAGGGGTTCATTTTTYGTATAACCTTTACGAGTCYGAAAAAGTGATAAAATTATACTCGGTTACATTCTTATGTTTTTGTGAGCACAGGAAAGAACAAAGACTAAGCTTAGTAACTTACTCTCATGTATTTACGAGCACRAGAAAGAACAAAKATTAAGCTCGGTATTGGTTTCATTTTTACACAAGCTAGAAACAAAATTAAACAATGCTTTTAAATTCCCAACATAAGTTCCAAAGGTATGGATACCCAAGGATGGTTGGTACTTTTCCCCCAGCTTAAAAAGCTAGTGGCTTCACTCCAGAATGATAATCAAAGGCTGGAGACATGCCCCCCAAGCTTCAATTCAATCATCGACTTTGAGGTTTTCACCAATTTCTCTACTAGATGGAGAAAAAGGATACAGATGGATGAAATGAAGGTTCAAATATGAGACCTAACGAAACACTCGACTCAACATCTACGAGATCTAACGAAAGACTCGACCTGATAAGAGAGGTAATTGTTTCATTTTTTAATGATTTTGACACAAGAAAAAAACTATGCTCAAGACCTCTGTTTCATTTTTTAATGAGCTTTCCACAGAGAAGGAAAACTATGCTCAAGGTTCTGGGTTCAGTCCCCAGATCGTTGTTTCATTTTTTAACGAGCTTGCTAGAGAGAAGGAAAACTATGCTCATGGCTTCTATTTCATTTTTTAACGAGCTTGCTACAGAAAGGAAAACTCTGCTCGTGACCTCGAGGTATAACCTCCAGACCACTGTTTCATTTTTTAACGAGCTTGACACATAAACGGGAACTATGCTCGTAGATTCTATTTCATTTTTTAATGAGATTGCTACAGAGAGTAAAAATCTGCTCATGGCCTCTTGATCATGAATTCCAAAAGGATAATGTTGTGGAAGGAATACACACCAAGGGATTAATGTCAACCATGGCTTCCAGGAGAGCTTCGCTTGATGGAAGAAAAACACACTGGAAGGGATACATGTCGATGACCTCGATAAGGGTAGGGAGATCAGGTTCCAATAGCCCTACCGAAGAGATCACCATGTCAACTACCAGATCTAAGTCATCGAAAGTCGAAGTCATGGGAGACAACACCACATAATTAACATGTGGGGGGGTGATACTATCTGCATATACGAACCGTTTAGGGAGGTCATAGGGTCAGAACCAACAAATGAAATTTGATCAATAGTCACAATTCTTCCATCGTGAGGGAAAGATATCACACAGAAAATAGTAGACACAATAGCTTTCATGGCATAGACATAGTCTCGCCCAAGGAGTAAAGAGAAATCCAAGGGGTTGTAGACTACCATGACATCAATAAAGAAAGTTTTCCCTCCCAAAGTTACAAGAAACTGAAGAAGAGTCCCTAAAGGTTGACTCATTCTTCTGTTGAAAGATAACAAATTCTTCGTAACCGGGGCAAGCTGAGGACAACCCAAATCATGCCAAGCAACAGAGGACAAAATAATAACAGACACACCTTCATCTATCAGTGTTTGAGGAATGTCTTGACCAAAAACATGTACTGTAATCTAGAAAGGAATGTGAGAGGGAAGACAAGGTCCAGTTAGCACACCCCAATAAAAAAGGATGGCCTCATTACTTGAAGGAGGTTCCATGGGAGAAGGAGGAATGTCCCCCCAACATGATAGACTCTATATCAACAAGAAAAACATGGGAAGTATCGGGTTTAATCTTTATAGAGAGAGTAGGATCGATCAATGATGGGATCGTATCGACCACGTTGCCACTCTTTAGAGGAGGATTGGGATTGAATGATGGAGAAATCAAAGCAACCACTTTGGCACTCCTCAATGGAGGAGTGGAATCGACCAATGGTGGGACCGGATCGACTGCTTTGATTTCACTCTTTTGATGAAGAGTGGGGCTGATCGATGATTGAACTAGATCAACTACTTGGGTTCATGGGTCAATCGAGTAGGAAACTATATCGACCACCTAATCAACTAGATTGACTGAGGATGGAACCATATTGACTAGTCTCTCAACTAACGATGGGTTGGGGGATATCTTATGATAACTTTTTGGAAGTTGAAGTTTTTCCAAAAGAGAAGAAGCCTCATCCATATAAGGAAAAAGGTGGGAATAATGATCACCTTCATATAACATACAAGAGAATTTGAAAGTTCTTCTTCTTACCAACCTTAACATCACTAGTTGATGAGGTATCTCCAGCATGTCTAGCAGGGGTCAATGACGTGGAGGACCAAAATTCTAAGACCTTGGGAATACCAAGGAAATCCCTCAGAAAGTGGTCACCCTTACAAAGAGTGCAAGGGAATTTGGGTTTCAGATTCTTCATTATAATCTTGTTGACCTCACCAACACTCCTAGTAAGATTAATAGTATCTGGTTGCTTGGATCCAACATTTGATGTAGTTGGAGGCTTGGTTCCTTTCTAGTTCTTCTTCTTTTCTTTCAGTTTCTTCTTCTTCTTATTAACCTGGTTACTTGCTTCAGATNACAAGCTAGAAACAAAATTAAACAATGCTTTTAAATTCCCAACATAAGTTCCAAAGGTATGGATACCCAAGGATGGTTGGTACTTTGCCCCCAGCTTAAAAATCTAGTGGCTTCACTCCAGAATGATAATCAAAGGCTGGAGACATGCCCCCCAAGCTTCAATTCAATCACCGACTTTGAGGTTTTCACCAATTTCTCTACTAGATGGAGAAAAAGGATACAGGTGGATGAAATGAAGGTTCAAATATGAGACCTAACGAAACACTTGACTCAACATCTACGAGATCTAACGAAAGACTCGACCTGATAGGAGAGGTAATTGTTTCATTTTTTAATGATTTTGACACAAGAAAAAAACTATGCTCAAGACCTCTGTTTCATTTTTTAATGAGCTTGCCACAGAGAAGGAAAACTATGCTCAAGGTTATGCGTTAAGTCCCCAGATCGTTGTTTCATTTTTTAACGAGCTTGCTAGAGAGAAGGAAAACTATGCTCATGGCTTCTATTTCATTTTTTAACGAGCTTGGTACAGAAAGGAAAACTCTGCTCGTGACCTCGAGGTATAACCTCCAGACCATTGTTTCATTTTTTAACGAGCTTGACACATAAACGGGAACTATGCTCGTAGCTTCTGTTTCATTTTTTAACGAGATTGCTACAGAGAGGAAAAATCTTCTCATGGCCTCTTGATCATGAATTCCAAAAGGATAATGTTGTGGAAGTAATTCACACCAAGGGATTAATGTCAACCATGGCTTCCAGGAGAGCTTCGCTTGATGGAAGAAAAACACACTGGAAGGGATACATGTCGATGACCTTGATAAGGGTAGGGAGATCAGGCTCCAATAGCCCTACCGAAGAGATCACCATGTCAACTACCAGATCTAAGTCATCGAAAGTCGAAGTCATGGGAGACAACACCACATAATTAACATGTGGGGGGGTGATACTATCTGCATATACGAACCGTTTAGGGAGGTCATAGGGTCAGAACCAACAAATGAAATTTGATCAATAGTCACAATTCTTCCATCGTGAGGGAAAGATATCACACAGAAAATAGTAGACACAATATATTTCATGGCATAGACATAGTCTCGCCCAAGGAGTAAAGAGAAATCCAAGGGGTTGCAGACTACCATGACATCAATAAAGACAGTTTTCCCTCCCAAAGTTACAAGAAACTGAAGAAGAGTCCCTAAAGGTTGACTCATTCTTCTGTTGAAAGATAACAAATTCTTCATAACCGGGGCACGCTGAGGACAACCCAAATCATGCCAAGCAACAGAGGACAAAATAATAACAGACGCACCTTCATCTATCAGTGTTTGAGGAATGTCTTGACCACAAACCTGTACTGTAATCTAGAAAGGAATGTGAGAGGGAAGACAAGGTCNTTTCACTAGGCAAAGAAGGAGAAATGGAAGGAGACTTGATGAACGAAGAAGGAGAAAGGTCGACATGAGGTTGATGTGTGGGTGGTGTGTTTACATCTGAAACACCTGCATTTCAGATCACCAGAGTGGAAAACAAGCATACCAGTAACCCAATTGTGAGACCTGGAAGGCTCAAAGTAGTGATGTAAGGAGGACCAACGTTTCCGTAAGAAGGAAAAAAGAAGGGTTCCCCTGGAAAAGGGGTTCCTTCATTAGTCATTCTGGGAACTGACGCCATAAAAATAAAGATCCAACCTAGATTCTACTAGGGATAACAAACAACACACACTAAAAATCTAGTAAGAAAGCAAGCAAACAAAACCTTCTCACAACGAGCACACTAGTTGGTGATGAAATCCAATGTCGCGAGAACAAGGTAAGAAGGGGTTGAGATAGAGTGCATGGAAAAGTTATGTTGATGACCTGCTTAACGGACTTACACCCTGGTGCAAGCTCCCACACATAATTGTGGGTATACCCTCCAAGAAGCCTGAGTGATTCTAGCCAACGTTGATTCCAGGTACCGTGAAGACTTACCCCTCCACATTCACCTTGTGTAAAGACCCTAAAGAGAAAGGCCACTAAGGTTACCAACTACAACAATGATTCCTGGGGAAACAGTCGACAGTTCGATCCACGTACAAGGGTAGGGTATTTAGCCCAAAATCAACTTGAAAGGATTCCACTGATCATTGTGGGTATACCTTCAAGAGACCCTCATAATAGGCGCAATCTCTACACCAAGACCAACAAAGAAGGGTGAGTAACTCTTCCAGTCTTAATGCACCCTCGTGATTGACCCTTGTGTGATTAGGGCTTCCCAGGACAAAATGTAGTAATTGGATTTCATCGCTCCCTAACATAAGATCCTATGTTTGTTTGCAACTTTGGAAAGTTATCGTTCACACCTATTCCAAATCCCTAAAACTAATCTAATGTAGGTTTTCTACCAGAAAATGTAGAAATGTCTAATCAATTTTTAGTTTAGCATTTGATTTTTAAGGTTGTTGTTACTCACAAGGAAAATGGTGTGGACAATATGGTGTTTTGACCAACTCGAAAGATATGCAAAGAGATGAAGATGCAATATTTTCATTTCAATGAAAACTATGCTATGAAAAGGAGAAAACATTTATCATTCCCAAATGTACAATGTCTCAATTTTACCAAACTCATCAATATCAAGATTTTCAAGAAATGAGACAAATAGACTATACACCAATACATGATTCACGACCACCCCCCAACCATGAGGGGAAAACAATTTATGAATTCAAGACCAAAAAATACCAAAAATCATGTAATTTCACTACTTCAAATGCAAGCATTCAAGGAAGACAATAAAATGTGAAGAAGAATCCAAGAAATGATAGGGGGAAAGAGAAACCACTCAAAACTAATTTCTTGGGAAAATGACCTCAGAGATCAAAAGAAAAAGTGAAAAAGACCTTTGAATCTCCTTACCAAAGTTTTCACTCAGTTAGATGAATGAGAAGAAAATGAAAAATCAACTCTAAATCCTCAAAGACAAAGAATGCCTTGAAGGTAAGGAAAAACATCAAAATTCCAAACAAAAGGTGACCAATTCTTAGAAAACAAAGTGTTGAAAGCCAAATCAAGGATGTACTGAGATGACAAGACTCTGAGCAAGTTCCAAAAACAAAAAATGAACTTCAGAGAATGAAAACCTAGGGGATNGCGAGAACAAGGTAAGAAGGGGTTGAGATAGAGTGCGTGGAAAAGTTATGTTGATGACTTGCTTAACGGACTTACACCCTGGTGCAAGCTCCCACACATAATTGTGGGTATACCCTCCAAGAATCCTGAGTGAGTCTAGCCAACATTGATTCTAGGTACCGTGAAGACTTACCCCTCCACATTCACCTTGTGTAAAGACCCTAAAGAGAAAGGCCACTAAGGTTACCAACTACAAAAGTGATTCTTGGGGAAACAGTCGACAGTTCGATCCACGTACAAGGGTAGGGTATGTAGCCCAAAATCAACTTGAAAGGATTCCACTGATCATTGTGGGTATACCTTCAAGAGACCCTCATAATAGGCACAATCTCTACACCAAGACCAACAAAGAAGGGTGAGTAACTCTTCTAGTCTTAATGCACCCTCGTGATTGACCCTTGTGTGATTAGGGCTTCCCAGGACAAAATGTAGTAATTGGATTTCATCGCTCCTTAACAAAAGATCCTATGTTTGTTTGCAACTTTGGAAAGTTATCGTTCACACCTATTCCAAATCCCTACAACTAATCTAATGTAGGTTTTCTACTAGAAAATGTAGAAATGTCTAATCAATTTTTAGTTTAGCGTTTGATTTTTAAGGTTGTTGTTACTCACAAGGAAAATGGCGTGGACAATATGGTGTTTTGACCAACTGGAAAGATATGCAAAGAGATGAAGATGCAATATTTTCATTTCAATGAAAACTATGCTATGAAAAGGAGAAAACATTTATCATTCCCAAATGTACAATGTCTCAATTTTACCAAACTCATCAATATCAAGATTTTCAAGAAATGAGACAAATAGACTATACACCAATACATGATTCACGACCACCCCCCAACCATGAGGGGAAAACAATTTATGAATTCAAGACCAAAAAATGCCAAAAATCATGTAATTTCACTACTTCAAATGCAAGCATTCAAGGAAGACAATAAAATGTGAAGAAGAATCCAAGAAATGGTAGGGGAAAGAGAAACCACTCAAAACTAATTTCTTGGGAAAATGACCTCAGAGATCAAAAGGAAAAGTGAAAAAGACCTTTGAATCTCCTTACCAAAGTTTTCACTCAGTCAGATGAATGAGAAGAAAATGACAAATCAACTCTAAATCCTCAAAGACAAAGAATGACTTGAAGGTAAGGAAAAACATCAAAATTCCAAACAAAAGGTGATCAATTCTTAGAAAACAAAGTGTTGAAAGCCAAATCAAGGATGTACTGAGATGACAAGACTCTGAGCAAGTTCCAAAAACAAAAAATGAACTTTAGAGAATGAAAACCTAGGGGATTTTGCACAAAAAAAGGGTAACGCTCTGGTGTAAGGGGCAACAGAGCGTTATAACGCTCTATGTAAGACCAACAAGGAGTGCCAACGCTCTGATAATAAGGGAAGGGGAACACTATGCTTCTAAAGTTCAGAAAAATGATCAGAAATTCAAAAAATTAAGTAAAATTGGTCATTCAAGTTGAGTATGATGAAATCAAGAGCCAATCAATCAGATCTAAGAATCAAAGAGATATGGAGAAGTTCAAAGAATGAGAAAAATCCAAGACAAGACCTAGGAAATGAAACAAAAAATCAGAGCTCCTTCCCTAGTGGAGTCGCCAATTTTTGTTATAAGATAATCCTCCTGCGGACAAGTGGATTTCCTCTTGGTGTCTAGACCCCTATGACCAAGATAGAAAAGTGCTATTATGGACATTGACTTTCCTGTAGATCTAATTAAGCTAATGTATGAAGAGGAAGAAGAAAGATATGTACCTTGTTAATGACGTTTGTCCTTGCAAAGTCCAAGCTGAGCTTCAATCCTGAGCTCCTCGATAGGTCCTGTAGAACAAACAAAGATACAACGGGCTTCCTATTCTACTGAGATTATCTCAAATATAGATCCATCTACTAGAGACAAGTTCATGCGAAATAAACACAAACTTGAAAGAAACAGGCCAAGCATATATGTATATTAATGAGAACAAATGAAGAACACTTACAATCCTTTGATGAAGGTGCATCAGCTTCTTCCAGCTCTCTTTTTCCAACCTTTGCTCAAATAATCCACACTGATTATGGTTCAATGTTATCTCACTTATTAGATCATAAGTTTGATGCTTTCTCTCCAATTAAATTCCCTGTCAATACCTCTTATGAGATTATAAGTTTGATGCTTTCTCTCCAATTCAATTCCCTGTCAATACCACTTATGAGATCCTAAGTTTGGTATCTCAAATCTGTATCCCCCCCTTTCACCATGATAAGGCCTCTTTATATAGGCTTGGAGAGGCCAAACCACTTGAGAGATATTTGGGATAATTTGAGGATTATTCTGCTTCAGTTGAGAATCTTCCCTAAGATGATGCCTTGAACTCATATTCGAATCCAACCAACCTCAGAGATTGAGGGGATTCTTCCCTGTTTTAGCTCAACAAACCAAAAAATCATTCAGAAAAGGTAGATCTCCCCCAAAAGGGTGCACAGAGTGCTATAGCACTCCCCCAAAGAGGTTCAGGGAGCGCTAGCACTCCCTGACAGTGTATAGGGGAGCGCTCCCTTCAAAAAGTCATTTTTAAGTAGTTTACTCCATGGAAAAAGACTTGTACTGCTTGTCAACTGATTTCTCCTCTTCAAAACTAGTCTTTGAGGTGTCTTTAGTGTCTTTATGATGTCGTTAGAGAGATGACATAGGAAATATAACAGTATGATGTTTTCAACACTTGCGACACTGCAAAGTTTGACACTTGTGGAAAAAGTGCGACACTTGCGACACTTGAGGTAAAATTGTGACACTTATAATGACGACAATAAGTCATCATTGAAGTGAGTAATTTTGAGGTGTAAGACATACCACCAGAAATGGCATGACATGTACTATCCATATAGAATATTATTGTATAAAAATATATCATAACTCATAGTGTTATCCATCAAACAAACTTGGGTCCATTACCCAAACCTGGGGTCTCCAACTTCTCATGGCCATAATACTCTAACCATGAGGAGTTATGTGGCGTTCTACATACCACCGGAAATGACATGAAAAGAACTATCCATCTAGGATAGTTTCCCTAACAAATTCACTATCCTTCATCTCATTATTCCAAAATTAGGCATGGGTTCTCTTACTCCGTAAAGCGTCTTCCCCTGAGGGCTTTCACCATAAGGGGACCACTTTGGAGTTCATCCATATTTACTTCTTATCAACCATGAAAAAAAAATAATGAGTCATATTTACATCAAACAATCTTGGTTCCATTACCTAAAACTTTGTGCTACGGGTCTTTTTTCAAGGGTTGACATTAATGATAACCAGCCTTAATCAATGATCTCCCCCTTTGGCATTGATGGAAACACTCTTATGCAATACTGAAATCATATCACTCATGCTCCCCCTGGAACCATGCCTCTATCATCTGCATTTGATTAATCTGCTCCCCCTAGAACCATGCCTCTACCTCTGCATCTAATAAATCTCTCCCCCTTTGTCATCAATGGAAAAGGTATCTTTCCATCCGAGGCTTCTCCCCCTGAATGAACTGTCCTCTTATGGTGCTTCCTTGTGTACATCTAAGACATATAAGATAAGCATTCAAAGAGCATTCATTTTGGAGTAGAAATAACTCAAAGTCTTTGGCAAAGATATTCAAAGGCTTCCCGTGGAAGTGGTTTTGTAAAGATGTCTGCCACTTGTTCTTTTGTGCCCACATACTCAACTCTGATGTTCTTTTATACAACCTGTTCCCGTAGAAAGTGATACTTGATTGGAATGTGCTTCGTCTTGGAGTGCATCACCGGGTTTTTTGAGATATTGATGGCACTTATATTATCACAATATATTGGAATAGGTTCATCATACTCAATTTGTATATCTGTCAAAGTTTGTTTCATCCAAAGAACCTATGTACAACATGTTGTTGTTGAAATATACTCTGCCTCGGCTGTAGATAGAGATATTGATGATTTTTTCTTTCCAAGCCATGATACTAAACACTCACCCAAGTAGAACGCTGTTCCACTGGTGCTTCGTCAATCATCAATAAAACCTACGTTTGTGTAAGCAATTAGTGATAGATCCTTTCCTTTTGGATACCATAGCCCAAACTCTTTTGTTCCTTTGAGATATTTGAAAATCCTCTTCACTGCTAATACATGTGATTCCTTTGGTGCTGCTTGAAATCATGCCACCTGTCCAACTTCTTGCATTACTTCTAGTCTGGATGATGTCACATAAATAGTTTGCCAATCATTTACCTATATTGCCTTTGATCTGTAGACTTTGAATCATCATCTTTGCTCAAATTGCAATTAGTTTACATGGGAGTGACAACTGGTTTGCAATCTTCCATTCCAAACCTCTTTAGCATTTCTCTGATATACTTGGTTTGATAAATAAAAATTCTTTGGTTGCTTTGACATATCTGAAGTCCCAGAAAGAAGGATAGTTCTCCAAGTAGCGACATTTCAAATTATTTCTGCATATCTTTTGCAAATGTCTGGCTTAACCTGTCATCATCACTACCAAAAATAATATCATCAACATAAACTTCAATTAATAAAATATTACCTTGACTTACCTTGATGTAGAGGTTGTTGTNAGATCATAAGTTTGATGCTTTCTCTCCAATTCAATTCCCTGTCAATACCACTTATGAGATCATAAGTTTGATGCTTTCTCTCCAATTCAATTCCCTGTCAATGCCACTTATGAGATCATAAGTTTGGTATCTCAAATTTGTATCTCCCCCTTTCACCATGAGAAGGTCTCCTTATATAGGCTTGGAGAGTCCAAACCACTTGAGATATATTTGGGATAATTTGAGGATTATTCTCCTTCAGTTGAGGATCTTCCCTAAGATCATGCCTTGAACTCATATTTGAATCCAACCAACCTCAGAGATTGAGGGGATTCTTCCCTGTTTTAGCTCAACAAACCAAAAACTCACTCAGAAAAGGTAGAGCTCCCCCAAAAGGGTGCACAGAGTGCTATATCACTCCCCCAAAGAGGTTTAGGGAGCCCTAGCACTCCCTGACAGTGTATAGGGGAGTGCTCCCTTCAAAAAGTCATTTTAAAGTAGTTTACTCCATGGAAAAAGACTTGTACTGCTTGTCAACTGATTTCTCCTCTTCAAAACTAGTCTTTGAGGTGTCTTAAGTGTCTTTATGATGTCATTAGAGAGATGAAATAGGAAATATAACAGTATGATGTTTTTGACACTTGCGACACTGCAACATTTGACACTTGTGGAAAAAGTGCGACACTTGAGGTAAAATTGCGACACTTATAATGACGACAGTAAGTCATCATTGAAGTGAGTAATTTTGAGGTGTAACANCATCAAACAAACTTGGGTCCATTACCCAAACCCGGGGTCTCCAACTTCTCATGGCCATAACTCTCTAATCGTGAGGAGTTATGTGGTGTTCTACATACCACCGGAAATGGCATGAAAAGAACTATCCATCTAGGATAGTTTCCCTAACAAATTCACTATCCTTCATCTCATTATTCCAAAATTAAGCATGGGTTCTCTTACTCTGCAAAGCGTCTTCCTCTGAGGGATTTCACCATAAGGGGACCACTTTGGAGTTCATCCATATTTACTTCTTATCAACCATGAAAAAAAAATAATGAGTCAAATTTAAATCAAACAATCTTGGTTCCATTACCCAAACCTTTGTCCTATGGGGCTTTCTTCAAGGGTTGACATTAATGACAACCAACCTTAATCAACAATCTCCCCCTTTGGCATTGATGGCAACACTCTAATGCAATACTGAAATCATATCACTCATGCTCCCTCTGGAACCATGCCTCTGTCCTCTGCATATGATTAATCTGCTCCCCCTGGAACCATGCCTCCATCCTCTACATCTGATAAATCTCTCCCCCTTTTTCATCAATGGAAAGTGTATCTTTCCATCCGAGGCTTCTCCCCTTGAATGAATTGTCCTCTTATGGTGCTTCCTTGTGTACATCTAAGACATATAAGATAAGAATTCAAAATGAATTCATTTTGGAGTAGAAATAACTCAAATTCTTTGGTAAAGATATTCAAAGGCTTCCCGTGGAAGTGGTTTTGTAAATATGTCTGCCACTTGTTATTTTGTGCCCACATACTCAACTCTGATGTTATTTTATGCAACCTGTTCCCGTAGAAAGTGATACTTGATTGGAATTTGCTTCGTCTTGGAGTGCATCACTGGGTTTTTTGAGATATTGATGGCACTTATATTATCACAATATATTAGAATAGGCTCATCATACTCAACCTGTATATCTGTCAAAGTTTGTTTCATCCAATGAACCTGTGTACAACATGTTGTTGTTGAAATATACTTTGCCTTGGCTGTAGATAGAGATACTGGTGATTTTTTCTTTCTCAGCCATGATACTAAACACTCACCCAAGTAGAATGCTGCTCCACTGGTGCTTCGTCGATCATCAATACAACCTGCCCAATCTACGTTTGTGTAGGAAATTAGTGATAGATCCTTTCCTTTTGGATACCATAGCCCAAACTCTTCTGTTCCTTTGAGATATTTGAAAATCCTCTTCACTTCTAATACATGTGATTCCTTTGGTGCTGCTTGAAATCGTGCCACCTGTCTAATTGCTTGCATTACATCTGGTCTGGATGCTGTCACATAAATAGGTTGCCAATCATTTGCCTATATTTCCTTTGATCTGTAGACTTTGAATCATCATCTTTGCTCAACTTGCAACTGGGTTGCATGGGAGTGACAACTGGTTTGCAATCTTCTATTCTGAACCTCTTTAGCATTNGGGGTCTCCAACTTCTCATGGCCATAACTCTCTAATCGTGAGGAGTTATGTGGTGTTCTACATACCACCGGAAATGGCATGACAAGAACTATCCATCTAGGATAGTTTCCCTAACAAATTCACTATCCTTCATCTCATTATTCCAAAATTAAGCATGGGTTATCTTACTCTGCAAAGCGTCTTCCTCTGAGGGCTTTCACCATAAGGGGACCACTTTGGAGTTCATCCATATTTACTTCTTATCAACCATGAAAAAAAAATAATGAGTCAAATTTAAATCAAACAATGTTGGTTCCATTACCCAAACCTTTGTCCTATGGGGCTTTCTTCAAGGGTTGACATTAATCACAACCAACCTTAATCAACAATCTCCCCCTTTGGCATTGATGGCAACACTCTAATGCAATACTGAAATCATATCACTCATGCTCCCTCTGGAACCATGCCTCTGTCCTCTGCATATGATTAATCTGCTCCCCCTGGAACCATGCCTCAATCCTCTACATCTGATGAATCTCTCCCCCTTTTTCATCAATGGAAAGTGTATCTTTCCATCCGAGGCTACTCCCCTTGAATGAATTGTCCTCTTATGGTGCTTCCTTGTGTACATCTAAGACATATAAGATAAGCATTCAAAATAAATTCATTTTGGAGTAGAAATAACTCAAAGTCTTTGGCAAAGATGTTCAAAGGCTTCCCGTGGAAGTGGTTTTGTAAAGATGTCTGCCACTTGTTATTTTGTGCCCACATACTCAACTCTGATGCTATTTTATGCAACCTGTTCCCGTAGAAAGTGATACTT
Organism: Picea glauca; assembly: GCA_000966675.3. Taxonomy (NCBI): domain Eukaryota; kingdom Viridiplantae; phylum Streptophyta; class Pinopsida; order Pinales; family Pinaceae; genus Picea; species Picea glauca. The sequence goes on from JZKD02S0158548.1 coordinate 15,999, forward strand.
GATTGGAATGTGCTTCGTCTTGGAGTGCATCACCGGGTTTTTTGAGATATTGATGGCACTTATATTATCACAATATATTAGAATAGGCTCATCATACTCAACCTGTATATCTGTCAAAGTTTGTTTCATCCAATGAACCTGTGTACAACATGTTGTTGTTGAAATATACTTTGCCTCGGCTGTAGATAGAGATACTGGTGATTTTTTCTTTCTCAGCCATGATACTAAACACTCACCCAAGTAGAACGTTGCTCCACTGGTGCTTCGTCGATCATCAATACAACCTGCCCAATCTACGTTTGTGTAGGAAATTAGTGATAGATCCTTTCCTTTTGGATACCATATCCCAAACTCTTCTGTTCCTTTGAGATATTTGAAAATCCTCTTCACTTCTAATACATGTGATTCCTTTGGTGCTGCTTGAAATCATGCCACCTGTCCAATTGCTTGCATTACATCTGGTCTGGATGATATCACATAAATAGGTTGTCAATCATTTACCTATATTTCCTTTGATCTGTAGACTTTGAATCATCATCTTTGCTCAACTTGCAACTGGGTTGCATGGGAGTGACAACTGGTTTGCAATCTTCTATTCTGAACCTCTTTAGCATTNATTGTAGATAAGAGTGCTAGGTGTGTTTGTTCTGGTGAACGGATTTTTCTTCTAGTCTCCACTCCTGCATCTTTGTTTCCAATAATCTGATCTGAAGGATGATTCTTCTGTACTCGTTTTCTAGGTGTCTTTGGAGATACTTGCTGAACTTGCTCTTCTGCTTCTGTCAGATTCTCTTCATCTTCATCTTCCTTTTCTACTTCTTTTTCATCTTCTTCTTCAAAAAGTTGTTCCATTGATTTGTTTTCTTCTTCCTTTGTTTCTGGTTTGTCCGTTTCATCAATTGCTACATTGATGCTTTCCACAACTTTGTTTAATCTTAGATAGTAACACTTGTATGCTTTCCTTGTACTTGAGTAACCAACATGTATTCATTTGTCCACACGAGAGTCAAACTTAACCATTCTCCCATCTTCTTTTTTGATGTAGCATTTGCTTCCAAAAACTCTGAAGTGCTTCACATTTGCTGGTCTTCCTTTCCATAGCTCATAGGGAGTTTTGTCAGTGTTGTTTCTGAGCATTACTCTATTTTGAATGTGAACTGTTGTATGCACTGTCTGTTTCCAAAAAATATCTGTCAATTTGTAATCCATTAGCATTGTTTCAGCTATTTCCTGTGTAATTATCATCCATTACGATAATGTTCCTTTGTATCTGAACCATTCTATGAATCCATGCTCTCGTCCACTATCATATATCTATCCAACCCTACTAAGTGTTCTTACAAATCCATCTCTATCAATACTGTCCAAGACTCTACTTGCGCAACTCTCCATAATGCTAACCAATTTATCATTATATTATCAAACTGTACTTCTACTAACTGATTGCTCTGAATCTGTCTTCTCAAACTCTGCAAGCTGCTCAAAGGATGTTTCTTTGGTCTGTCACAACTATCGTATAGACTCCCCCTATCTAATATTCATATTACTTGGGAGTCTCTAAGCCGGATGGCTCAGAACAATTCCTTCTCTGATGTGTATTCATCATCATCTTCATTGGTAGATTCATCACCATATTCATGGGTAGATTCATTATCTCTTTGATCTCTGACTTCTTTATTTATGTCTCTGTATTCATCTTTCACTGCAATGCTTGAAAGTATAATCTCTTGAACCCATTCCTTATTTACTTTCCCTTCCTTTATTTCAGTTATTTTCCAAACTTTTCTATATCTGACATATTTCTTTTTCTCTGTAGAATTTTCTTCATCTCGTTTTATTGCCAATCTTGCGATCTCTGGTACCTGGTCTTTGTTCACATGTTCTTCTTGTTTTCTTATCCATACTTTCTTATATCTGATATCAGTATTCTATTTCATGGAAGTATCAATCATGCTTCTACAATCACTGGCTATGTGTCCATAGTTATGACATTTGTAACACTCAATGTTACGTGCATCCACATAGGCACTTCTTACTTGAACATTTATTTTATAATCCCTGCAATCTGCAACCTTATGTCCAAAGTTAGTACAATAAAAACAATGACCATAAAATAAATTTGCATACCTAGTGTTATCCACATTTTTGGTTATCGAGATGATATTATGATTATGTCATGATAATGGAAGATCAAACTCTTCATCAAGAACTTTTTCCTGAAGAAAGTTACACTTATCATTTTCTCA
>JZKD02S0158560.1:0-23395 GCA_000966675.3 Picea glauca
AATCGTGTTAAAAGAGAAACTTAGTTTGGGTTGTTTTTGTTTTGAAGTGATTTTCTATTTGTTTTAGTGTCTCTTTGAAACAAAAAATTGTAATTTCTTTCCTTATATTAGATTGGGGGCTTCCTTGCATTTGAAGTAGCGAAATTGCATGATTCTTGACATTTTTCTTAAATGAACCGTGCATTGGTGTATAGTCTCTTTTTCTCATTTCTTGAGAATCTTGATATTGATGAGTTTAATAAATTTTGGGACGTCATGCATCTAGGAATGATAAATGTTTTCTCCTTCTCGTAGCATAGCTTTCATCGAAATGAAAATATTGCATCTTCATCACTTTGCATAACTTTCGAGTCGGTGAAAACACCATATTGTCCACACCATTTTCCTTTTGAGTAACAACAACCATAAAATAAAGCGCTTATAAAAATTGATTAGACATTTTTATATTTTATGGTAGAAAACCTACATTAGATTAGTTGTAGGGCTTTGGAATAGGTGTGAAAGATAAATTTCCAAAGCTGTAAAAAAACATATAACCTTTCGTTAGGGAGCGATGAAATCCACTTATTACATTTTGTCCTGGGAATCCCTTCTCACATAAGGGTCAAACCTGAGGTCGCATTGAGATTGGCAGAGTTACTCACCCTACTGTGTTGGTCTCGGTGTAGATATTACGCGTATTATGGGGTTCACTTGAAGGTATACCCACAATGATGAGTGGAAGCCTTTCAAGTTAATTTCGGGCTAGATACCTTGCCCTTGCGTGTGGATCAAACTGTCGACTGTTTCCCCAGGCATCATTGTAGTGATTGGTAACCTTAGTGGCCTATATATTTAGGGTATTTACACAAGGTGACTGTGGAGGGGCAAGTCTTCACGGTACCTAGAATCGACGTTGGCCAAACTCACTCGGGCTCCTTGGAGGGTATACCCACATTTATGTGTGGGAGATTTCACCAAGGCGTAAGTCTTTTAAGTAGGTCATCAACGTAACTTTTCCACTTGCTCTATCTCATCCCCTTCTTACTTTGTTCCCGCGACATTGGATTTCATCACCAACTAGTGTGCTCATTGTGAGAATGTTTTTTTTTCTTGCTTGCTTACTAGAATTTTAGCATGTGTTGTTTTTTCTCCCCTGCAGACTCTAGGTTGGATATTTATTTAATGGAGTCCGCTCCCAGAATGACCAATGAAGGAAACCTTGTTCCAGGGGAACCTTTTGTTTTTCCTTCTTATGGGAACATTGGTCTTCCTCACATCGCTACTTTTAGCCTTCCAGGTCTCACAATTGGATTACCAGTATGGTTGTTTTCCACTCCGGTAATCCCGAATGCAGCTTGTGCTTATATTGTAAGCACTTTCCCCCAAGAACATCAACCTCATGTCGATCCTTCGCCTTCTTCACCTTCTCCAATTGCAAGGTCTTCTTCCATTTCATCTTCTCCATTGAGTGAAAGCTCTCAAGCTAATAACTCGGTGAATAATAAGAAGAAAATGAAGAATAAGAAGGAAAATAAGCAAGGATCCACACTTCTGGCCACTGCCGGACGTGTTGGAAAGAAACCAGTTACTGATGATCATGCTGGGAGTGTTGATGATGTTAAGATCATCCAAACAACTTGTAAACCCAAGTACCCTTGCAGGATTTGTATGGGTAACCATCTTCTTAAGGATTTCCCTGGTTTATCCAAGGTTATAGAAGCATGGTCTACGCACCCTCGCCAACCCATGTCGTCAACCTCTGAACAACATGTTGGTCACCTCCCGTCAACTAGTCACAATACCGTTGGGAAAAAGAAAAGTAGAGTCAAGTTCCCATGTATGTTATGCAAAGGGAGTCATCTAACCCATCTTTTCCCTCGTATGGACGAAGCCTTGAAATTATTGGAAGACATGACTATATTATTGCATCAACTTCCAGCTGCTTATCACAAGCTTTCTCTCAACCCACCTGTAGTTGATGGAATGATCAATCTGGTTCCCCTGTTGGTCAGTCCGGTTGATCAGGTAGTCAATCTGGTCACGTCCTTAGTTGAACCAGTTGACCAAGTGGTTGATATCATTCCATCCTTGATCAATCCCACTCTCCCACCAGAGAGTGAAAAACAAGTGGTCGATCTTATTTCCTCCTCAGTCGATCCCACTCTCCTGTTAGAGAGTGAAACCAAAGTGATCAATTTGTCTCCACTTGTCAAACCCATTCTCCCCTTGGAGAATGAAACTCAAGTGGTCGATTTTAAATCATTATCATTTGATCCTACTCTCCCGCTTGATGTTAAACTCGATACTGCTCACGTTTTTCTTGTTGATACAGAATCTACTGTGCCGGGGGGAATTCCTCCTTCTCCCGTGGAACCTCCCCCAAGTAACAAAGCCATCCTTTTTAATTAGGGTGTGCTAACTGGACCTCGTCTTCCTTCCCACATTCCTTTCCAGATTATAGTGAAGGTTTGTGGTCAGGACTTTCCTCAGGCGCTGATAGATGAAGGTGCGTATATTAGTATTTTTTCCTCTATTGCTTGGTAGGCTTTGGGTTGTCCTCAACTTGCATCGGTTACGCAGAATCTGTTAGCTTTCAGTAGAAGAACTAGTCAACCGTTAGGGACCCTTCCTTAGTTTCCTGTAACTTTGGGAGGGAAAATTATATTTATTGATGTAATGGTAGTCCAAGACTCCTTGGATTTCACTTTACTCCTTGGGTGGTATTATGTCTATGCCATGAAAGATATTGTGTCCACTCTTTTTCATGTGATATATTTCCCTCACGATGGAAGAATTGTGACTATTGATCAATTTTCATTCGTCAGTTCTGATTGGATTACCTCCCTTAGTGGTTCTTATATGCAGATGATATCACCCCTTCCACAGGTAAATTATGTGGCATTGTCTCCTATGCCTTCCACTGTCGATGACAATGACTTGGATCCGGTAGTTGACATGGTGACCTCTTCAGTAGGGATATTGGAGCCTGACCTCCTTACCCCTCTCGCGACCCTCGATATGTGTTCCTTCCAGAGTGTGTTTCTTCCGTCAAAGGAAGATCTCTTGGAATCCATGACCGAGTTTTGTCCCTTGACATGGTTTCCTTCTAGAGAATTGTTCTCTTGGAAGTTGTGATCAAGAAGATCCTTGAGCATGGTTTTTTGATTTCAAGCTCGTTAAAAATGAAACCACGAGGATACTTTTTACGTCTCTGTGGAAACCTCGTTAAAAAATGAAACAGAGGTTACGAGCATAGTTCATGTTTCTGTGTCAAGCTCGTTAAAAAATGAAATAGAGGTCTAGGGATTGAACCTATATTCTCGAGCATAGTTTTTCTTCTCTGTGGAAATCTCGTTAAAAAAATGAAATAGATTTGTTCCCCCTCTCTGTTTAAGTCAAGTCCTTCGTCTAGTATTTGAAACTTAATTTTATTCTCCTTTGTAATTGTATGAAACGAAGCTTGGGGGGAAATGCTTCTAGCCTCTAGACATCATGCTGAAGTGGAGCCACTAGCTTCTTAAGCTGGGGGCTAGGTACCAACGATCCCTGGATCATGCATTGGGAAGTCGCAAGCATAGTTTTCTATGGTTCACGCTTGTGTAAAAATGAAACCACCTACCTCAAGCATAGTGTCCTCTGGTTCAAGCTTGTGTAAAAATGAAACCAGATCCAAGCATAGTTTTGTTTAGTTTTTAATTTTGTGTAAAAATAAAATCTATCCCAAGCATAGTTTTGTTTTGTTTTAAAGCTTGCGTAAAAATGAAAACAATCCCGAGATTATTCTTTGTTCTTTCTCATGCTTGTAAATACATAAGAATAAGTTACCGAGATTATTCTTTATTCTTTCTCATGCTCGTAAATCGATGGGAATGTAACCGAGTATACTTTTATCACTTTTTCAGACTCGTAAAGGACCAATGAGGTTATACAAAAAAGGAACCCACTGGAGTTCCCTTTAATCTCTTTTCGCACTTTTTAAAAACGAAAGTATTGTCGAGCGACCTTGTTCTATTCACGCTCGTAAAAGTATTTGAATAAAATGTTTGACGCGAGATAATTTATCACTTTTTCGGTCCTATCAAACTATTTTACGAAAAAGGAACTGAGAGAGTTCTCTTGTAAGTGTTTTTCCAAACTCTATAAACATGAAAAACCTTCGATTTTTCTATCTTTGGACTCGTTAAACAAACATTGACAAACCCATATGGGACCGAACCACTGCTTCTTAGGGTTCATTAAAAATGCTCTGAGGGACTCATCCGAAGGATGAGTTTACATCATCAAGCATATGTTATCCTCCTCAAGCTTGCATAATAATAAAGAGGTACTCGCCAAAAATGGTGGGGGGAAATTTGGGAAAGGGATGTGTCTCTATATTTGTGTTAGTGGCAGTAAGCATCGCTCTTGAACATGGCACCCCCTTTATTATTTGAATCCAGGTTGGGAAATCCATTTTTCTCTCATCTGACCTTCTTCAAGTTCACATCTTGGGTCATCTTTGAGTCTATGCTGCCAAGCCTAGTGTCATGCTATCCATATGTTCAATAGAAGTTCAACCGAGCCCTCTATTGAGTCAGCCATCTGCAATTGTTCATTCTTATCATGTCGACCTTCCTTGTGTCCATTCCAAATCATATTTGTACTTTGATCTACCCTAAATATTTTACTTGTTTCGTGTCATTTTATGGGAGATACATCAAGTCTCTATTGTGACGAGTCTTTTCTTGTCGACTTTAGCTCATTATCTAGGAACGAGACTTAGAAATGAATCAGTGCCTTAGAGCCTACATGCCTTAATGGTAGGTTTCTTCTCTTTCAACAATGGATTTACATCATTGATCCCTGATCGAAATATTTCATCGAGTGTTCGACCTCAACTCATTTATTCACGCTCATTGGATTGCACTATCGTACCTTGGGGGTCATTGACATCAATGGTGATTTCCCTCACACTTGTTAACGGTTTTCATTAATGACTGGTAATCAAGTGGTTTCTGACCATGTTCGACTTCAACACTTGTATTCACATGGGTAGATTAGTACTAACAGACAACGGGATTGAAGACCCTGGACCTCATCATTTTTTATCCAGGTTGCGATGGAGTATTTATGGTTTGTGTTGGCACATAGATCCACTTTGTATATCTTGTGGATATGTCTATGTATGGATTTTCCAATACGTATATCCACAGTGTATTCCTGGTGGCTATGTAGAATATTGGTGACATGGATCAACAGTGTATACTTGGTGGCCATGACTTATATTTATGATTTCAATCATTTATAGTCTGAACATGGGAATGCCTATTTCAGACATGGAGTAATATTATGCGGATGCTTGATTGTTTGCAGGTTCCTAATTGGNGTTTTTTTTTCTTGCTTGCTTACTAGAATTTTAGCATGTGTTGTTTTTTCTCCCCTGCAGACTCTAGGTTGGATATTTATTTAATGGAGTCCGCTCCCAGAATGACCAATGAAGGAAACCTTGTTCCAGGGGAACCTTTTGTTTTTCCTTCTTATGGGAACATTGGTCTTCCTCACATCGCTACTTTTAGCCTTCCAGGTCTCACAATTGGATTACCAGTATGGTTGTTTTCCACTCCGGTAATCCCGAATGCAGCTTGTGCTTATATTGTAAGCACTTTCCCCCAAGAACATCAACCTCATGTCGATCCTTCGCCTTCTTCACCTTCTCCAATTGCAAGGTCTTCTTCCATTTCATCTTCTCCATTGAGTGAAAGCTCTCAAGCTAATAACTCGGTGAATAATAAGAAGAAAATGAAGAATAAGAAGGAAAATAAGCAAGGATCCACACTTCTGGCCACTGCCGGACGTGTTGGAAAGAAACCAGTTACTGATGATCATGCTGGGAGTGTTGATGATGTTAAGATCATCCAAACAACTTGTAAACCCAAGTACCCTTGCAGGATTTGTATGGGTAACCATCTTCTTAAGGATTTCCCTGGTTTATCCAAGGTTATAGAAGCATGGTCTACGCACCCTCGCCAACCCATGTCGTCAACCTCTGAACAACATGTTGGTCACCTCCCGTCAACTAGTCACAATACCGTTGGGAAAAAGAAAAGTAGAGTCAAGTTCCCATGTATGTTATGCAAAGGGAGTCATCTAACCCATCTTTTCCCTCGTATGGACGAAGCCTTGAAATTATTGGAAGACATGACTATATTATTGCATCAACTTCCAGCTGCTTATCACAAGCTTTCTCTCAACCCACCTGTAGTTGATGGAATGATCAATCTGGTTCCCCTGTTGGTCAGTCCGGTTGATCAGGTAGTCAATCTGGTCACGTCCTTAGTTGAACCAGTTGACCAAGTGGTTGATATCATTCCATCCTTGATCAATCCCACTCTCCCACCAGAGAGTGAAAAACAAGTGGTCGATCTTATTTCCTCCTCAGTCGATCCCACTCTCCTGTTAGAGAGTGAAACCAAAGTGATCAATTTGTCTCCACTTGTCAAACCCATTCTCCCCTTGGAGAATGAAACTCAAGTGGTCGATTTTAAATCATTATCATTTGATCCTACTCTCCCGCTTGATGTTAAACTCGATACTGCTCACGTTTTTCTTGTTGATACAGAATCTACTGTGCCGGGGGGAATTCCTCCTTCTCCCGTGGAACCTCCCCCAAGTAACAAAGCCATCCTTTTTAATTAGGGTGTGCTAACTGGACCTCGTCTTCCTTCCCACATTCCTTTCCAGATTATAGTGAAGGTTTGTGGTCAGGACTTTCCTCAGGCGCTGATAGATGAAGGTGCGTATATTAGTATTTTTTCCTCTATTGCTTGGTAGGCTTTGGGTTGTCCTCAACTTGCATCGGTTACGCAGAATCTGTTAGCTTTCAGTAGAAGAACTAGTCAACCGTTAGGGACCCTTCCTTAGTTTCCTGTAACTTTGGGAGGGAAAATTATATTTATTGATGTAATGGTAGTCCAAGACTCCTTGGATTTCACTTTACTCCTTGGGTGGTATTATGTCTATGCCATGAAAGATATTGTGTCCACTCTTTTTCATGTGATATATTTCCCTCATGATGGAAGAATTGTGACTATTGATCAATTTTCATTCGTCAGTCCTGATTGGATTACCTCCCTTAGTGGTTCTTATATGCAGATGATATCGCCCCTTCCACAGGTAAATTATGTGGCATTGTCTCCCATGCCTTCCACTGTCGATGGCAATGACTTGGATCCAGTAGTTGACATGGTGACCTCTTCAGTAGGGATATTGGAGACTGACCTCCTTACCTCTCTCGCGACCCTCGATATGTGTTCCTTCCAGAGTGTGTTTCTTCCGTCAAAGGAAGATCTCTTGGAATCCATGACCGAGTTTTGTCCCTTGACATGGTTTCCTTATAGAGAATTGTTCTCTTGAAAGTTGTGATCAAGAAGATCCTTGAGCATGGTTTTTTGATTTCAAGCTCATTAAAAATGAAACCACGAGGATATTTTTTACGTCTCTGTGGCAACCTCGTTAAAAAATGAAACAGAGGTTATGAGCATAGTTCATGTTTCTGTGTCAAGCTCGTTAAAAAATGAAATAGAGGTCTAGGGATTGAACCTATATTCTCGAGCATAGTTTTTCTTCTCTGTGGAAATCTCGTTAAAAATATGAAATAGATTTGTTCCCCCTCTCTGTTTAAGTCAAGTCCTTCGTCTAGTATTTGAAACTTAATTTTATTCTCCTTTGTAATTGTATGAAACGAAGCTTGGGGGGAAATGCTTCCAGCCTCTAGACATCATGCTGAAGTGGAGCCACTAGCTTCTTAAGCTGGGGGCTAAGTACCAATGATCCCTGGATCATGCATTGGGAAGTCGCAAGCATAGTTTTCTATGGTTCACGCTTGTGTAAAAATGAAACCACCTACCTCAAGCATAGTGTCCTCTGGTTCAAGCTTGTGTAAAAATGAAACCAGATCCAAGCATAGTTTTGTTTAGTTTTTAATTTTGTGTAAAAATAAAATCTATCCCAAGCATAGTTTTGTTTTGTTTTAAAGCTTGCGTAAAAATGAAAACAATCCCGAGATTATTCTTTGTTCTTTCTCATGCTTGTAAATACATAAGAATAAGTTACCGAGATTATTCTTTATTCTTTCTCATGCTCGTAAATCGATGGGAATGTAACCGAGTATACTTTTATCACTTTTTCAGACTCGTAAAGGACCAATGAGGTTATACAAAAAAGGAACCCACTGGAGTTCCCTTTAATCTCTTTTCGCACTTTTTAAAAACGAAAGTATTGTCGAGCGACCTTGTTCTATTCACGCTCGTAAAAGTATTTGAATAAAATGTTTGACGCGAGATAATTTATCACTTTTTCGGTCCTATCAAACTATTTTACGAAAAAGGAACTGAGAGAGTTCTCTTGTAAGTGTTTTTCCAAACTCTATAAACATGAAAAACCTTCGATTTTTCTATCTTTGGACTCGTTAAACAAACATTGACAAACCCATATGGGACCGAACCACTGCTTCTTAGGGTTCATTAAAAATGCTCTGAGGGACTCATCCGAAGGATGAGTTTACATCATCAAGCATATGTTATCCTCCTCAAGCTTGCATAATAATAAAGAGGTACTCGCCAAAAATGGTGGGGGGAAATTTGGGAAAGGGATGTGTCTCTATATTTGTGTTAGTGGCAGTAAGCATCGCTCTTGAACATGGCACCCCCTTTATTATTTGAATCCAGGTTGGGAAATCCATTTTTCTCTCATCTGACCTTCTTCAAGTTCACATCTTGGGTCATCTTTGAGTCTATGCTGCCAAGCCTAGTGTCATGCTATCCATATGTTCAATAGAAGTTCAACCGAGCCCTCTATTGAGTCAGCCATCTGCAATTGTTCATTCTTATCATGTCGACCTTCCTTGTGTCCATTCCAAATCATATTTGTACTTTGATCTACCCTAAATATTTTACTTGTTTCGTGTCATTTTATGGGAGATACATCAAGTCTCTATTGTGACGAGTCTTTTCTTGTCGACTTTAGCTCATTATCTAGGAACGAGACTTAGAAATGAATCAGTGCCTTAGAGCCTACATGCCTTAATGGTAGGTTTCTTCTCTTTCAACAATGGATTTACATCATTGATCCCTGATCGAAATATTTCATCGAGTGTTCGACCTCAACTCATTTATTCACGCTCATTGGATTGCACTATCGTACCTTGGGGGTCATTGACATCAATGGTGATTTCCCTCACACTTGTTAACGGTTTTCATTAATGACTGGTAATCAAGTGGTTTCTGACCATGTTCGACTTCAACACTTGTATTCACATGGGTAGATTAGTACTAACAGACAACGGGATTGAAGACCCTGGACCTCATCATTTTTTATCCAGGTTGCGATGGAGTATTTATGGTTTGTGTTGGCACATAGATCCACTTTGTATATCTTGTGGATATGTCTATGTATGGATTTTCCAATACGTATATCCACAGTGTATTCCTGGTGGCTATGTAGAATATTGGTGACATGGATCAACAGTGTATACTTGGTGGCCATGACTTATATTTATGATTTCAATCATTTATAGTCTGAACATGGGAATGCCTATTTCAGACATGGAGTAATATTATGCGGATGCTTGATTGTTTGCAGGTTCCTAATTGGTGCACTCCTCTTTCTTGACACACACATGCATTTTTACAAAGTATTTCGGCTGTCACAAGTTCCTGCCTCATACTTTGGGGGGCATTATGTTACACATTATTTTGGTCATTCTAATGATGATATCAGAGACATGTGTTCAGGCTCCCAACATGACTTTTTCCTGATAAGAGAAACTTATTTCCTCCCCTACAAAGCTTCTTTTTAGAAAGGGTCAGTAGGTTTCCCATACTACATAGTGTGGAAATCGATCATTTCCGCAGGCTGCCCTATAGATGGTCCGCAGGATTTCTGTAGGCTTTAATATAGGCAGGGTGTAGCGACGTTCCAAAGCTAAAAAAGAAAAGATATTTCATGAAGTTTCTATAAGGGGAATCTTCTATAATGTGAGGTGGAATCCATATGGTTTTGATCCTACTGGTTTCTCTGATTTGGTGGGATCATCCTCATCCTTTTAACCACTTCACCTTCTCCTATATAATCATGGGATTCTCATGGAAAAGGTTAAGCATAGTTGAGCAAGATCAAGCAGAGAATTGGTGAGAGAATAGGCTGAATATTCTGTGAATAATCCTATTCTTAGTGATGCTTGAGGCCTCCATTTGTCCATCAAGCTTTTGTGGATCATCTTCATGCGAATTTCAGAGAAAGTGTATGTGTGTGATGGGATGAAGGACCACTAAAAGGGAACTTGTGACATCAAGGCAATTCAGTTTTATCTTCCACTTTTCATTAATATAATATGGTGACACGTCTCTTTCCCATAAAATGATTAGTATTTTATTACATGATTCCTTGATCACATGTTTAGGTCGTCATTGAATTCTACTATTATTGCTTTCACGTCGGTTGGTTTGTGTTATAGTAGATCTGATTCTACAAGAGAACTAGAGTGAAGCAGGGACAACAAAGATATAAGTAAGTAATTCATAAGGTATGTTATCTATTCTTCTTTGGATAGTAAACTCAATGATTGCAACTTAGGGAAAGCATCTTGTTCCGTCTTGTTTTGTTCTAGATCCAGGTGGATCTAGGGGGATCAGTACATCTTCGCATCTACCGATTTACCCAATAACAATGGATTTGTGTTTGTAACCAATTGAAGATTCTAATAAGGATGAAGAATTGGTGGACATAGCCCCAGGGTGGGGGTGAACCACATAAATACGATGTTGTTTTCTTTGTGCCTTGTTCTGACGTGATTATTTGCTACGTGATTTGAGATGAGTAGATAGATCTGATATCTATGCTTATGCTCAATGCTTATGGTGTGTAGAATTTTAGATATGATCCATGTGTATTTTCTAAGTGCTTGATCTGTTATATCTGAATAATATGTTGGTGCTAAGTGCTTGAATATTCTAGTTCATAGTGAATGTTGTGAAGCTCTGTTATACCATCAAAGTGGTTATTGATTGCATAATAAAGAACCAGTAGTGCTAAGTGCTATATTAAGAGTTATAATCACATATCTGTGTCCCAGATAAGGTTACATACACTTGATCCCTACAACCACACCTGCTTCTACCTCGGGTGAGACTTCATCTGCTTCGCAGGTGTTGCCGGAAGGGCCGGTAGTTAGGGATTTGTTGGTGTGCTCTTGAGTGTTGAACCCTGGGTCTACCCCTATGCCAAAAATGGTTCTGTTGCTAGGAATGAAACTGTGATTGTTGGGAACTGAGAAAGAGGAAGCTCTGTGCAAAGATTCATCTTGAAACTATGAAAGCTTTGTGCATAAATCTGTTCCCTAGTGTGCATTATTCTACTTGATCTGTAAATCTTTGTACTAAAGAAAGAAGGTTATATCTAAGAGAAATAATATTGATCTGAAGAGAGAAGGCTAGATCTAAAAGAAAGAAGGTTAGATCTGTAGAAAAGAAGGAGGATCTGAAAGCTTTGTGCTCCAAGAAAGGTAAAAGAAAGAACTTCTGATTAAAAAAGGTAAGATCTATAAGCTTTGTGCTCTTTTAAAGGTAAGAATAGTTAAAAGTTCTTAGATATGAAAGATTTGTGCTCTATAAAAGTAAGAAAGGTGGAATGTTTTGTTTATAGAGTATGGATCTAGGTATATCTGATGGTTTTTTCCTAGTTTGAAAGTTAGGGTATTAATAGACGAAAGAAGGTTTGATATGAATAGATCTGATAAGAATAATGAAAGATATGTTATACCTATGCACAAAAAGAATGTTTGGACTAATAAATGGATGCAGGATCCTAGAAATAATTTGTTGCAGGTTCGCTACCATGATCCTAGTACGTAGTACAGAAAAATATGGGGATCATTTCGAAGAAAGTGAGGATTAACCCTCTGCTATAGTTTCAGAAAACCATGACATATTGCTAAGGAATTCCCTGGCAGAAGACCTAGTTGTCTTTCTTGCAAAGCCTTGGACCATGAAGTGTTGGATTTCCCTAGAATGATCGCTAAGCTTGAAGGAATGAATCTGAATCAAGGAAACCCTAAGGAAGATCCAGAAAAGGAAGAACCCCAACAAGAATCGGAAAAGGTATTGATACAGGTGAAAGAGACCCTAAATGACCACCGACATGTCATCTTATCAGATATCTTTAAAGAGAAGGAATTCATTGAAGAAATAATAGGGGACTTCGACATTGACTGTGTCCTGGATGAAGAAACATAGATGAATATTATGCCAGAAAGAACCTGGGAAGCTATAGGAAGGCCTGCTATGATCCCTTCCCTAGGAGGAATAAGTTTATTTGGAGGAAATATATTAAGCCTATGTGTAAGGCTCGCCCAAATACCTATGATTGTCAATGGAGCTTTGACAGAAGAGGACTTTGAGATTATTAAATTTGTTGAAGACAAAGCCTCGTTTACCATGCTAATGGTAAAACCTTGGATTGATTGAGATCAAGCTATATGAAAGGAGGAAGAAGAAGTTTTGGAACAAAAGAAGCAAGAGTTAAAAGAATTTATGACCAGAAGGATCACTCACTTGATTGAGGAACAGAAGAGAAGATCGCAGATATTTAATACTAGGAACTCAAATGTCGAGGCTAAGAGAACACTAGAAAATCCCTAAAAGATTGAATTACCTATCCCAAACAAAGAAGAAGTATTACACAAGAAACCTAGAAAAAATCTCAACAGTGTGAAGTAACTAAGACCAAAGAAGAAAAGACTCAGAATGATAAAATCATTACCGAGATGAAGCTCACTGGAAAGAAGGATAGAAAGTTAAGAAAGAAAAGGGATANGATCCCTGGATCATGCATTGGGAAGTCGCAAGCATAGTTTTCTATGGTTCACGCTTGTGTAAAAATGAAACCACCTACCTCAAGCATAGTGTCCTCTGGTTCAAGCTTGTGTAAAAATGAAACCAGATCCAAGCATAGTTTTGTTTAGTTTTTAATTTTGTGTAAAAATAAAATCTATCCCAAGCATAGTTTTGTTTTGTTTTAAAGCTTGCGTAAAAATGAAAACAATCCCGAGATTATTCTTTGTTCTTTCTCATGCTTGTAAATACATAAGAATAAGTTACCGAGATTATTCTTTATTCTTTCTCATGCTCGTAAATCGATGGGAATGTAACCGAGTATACTTTTATCACTTTTTCAGACTCGTAAAGGACCAATGAGGTTATACAAAAAAGGAACCCACTGGAGTTCCCTTTAATCTCTTTTCGCACTTTTTAAAAACGAAAGTATTGTCGAGCGACCTTGTTCTATTCACGCTCGTAAAAGTATTTGAATAAAATGTTTGACGCGAGATAATTTATCACTTTTTCGGTCCTATCAAACTATTTTACGAAAAAGGAACTGAGAGAGTTCTCTTGTAAGTGTTTTTCCAAACTCTATAAACATGAAAAACCTTCGATTTTTCTATCTTTGGACTCGTTAAACAAACATTGACAAACCCATATGGGACCGAACCACTGCTTCTTAGGGTTCATTAAAAATGCTCTGAGGGACTCATCCGAAGGATGAGTTTACATCATCAAGCATATGTTATCCTCCTCAAGCTTGCATAATAATAAAGAGGTACTCGCCAAAAATGGTGGGGGGAAATTTGGGAAAGGGATGTGTCTCTATATTTGTGTTAGTGGCAGTAAGCATCGCTCTTGAACATGGCACCCCCTTTATTATTTGAATCCAGGTTGGGAAATCCATTTTTCTCTCATCTGACCTTCTTCAAGTTCACATCTTGGGTCATCTTTGAGTCTATGCTGCCAAGCCTAGTGTCATGCTATCCATATGTTCAATAGAAGTTCAACCGAGCCCTCTATTGAGTCAGCCATCTGCAATTGTTCATTCTTATCATGTCGACCTTCCTTGTGTCCATTCCAAATCATATTTGTACTTTGATCTACCCTAAATATTTTACTTGTTTCGTGTCATTTTATGGGAGATACATCAAGTCTCTATTGTGACGAGTCTTTTCTTGTCGACTTTAGCTCATTATCTAGGAACGAGACTTAGAAATGAATCAGTGCCTTAGAGCCTACATGCCTTAATGGTAGGTTTCTTCTCTTTCAACAATGGATTTACATCATTGATCCCTGATCGAAATATTTCATCGAGTGTTCGACCTCAACTCATTTATTCACGCTCATTGGATTGCACTATCGTACCTTGGGGGTCATTGACATCAATGGTGATTTCCCTCACACTTGTTAACGGTTTTCATTAATGACTGGTAATCAAGTGGTTTCTGACCATGTTCGACTTCAACACTTGTATTCACATGGGTAGATTAGTACTAACAGACAACGGGATTGAAGACCCTGGACCTCATCATTTTTTATCCAGGTTGCGATGGAGTATTTATGGTTTGTGTTGGCACATAGATCCACTTTGTATATCTTGTGGATATGTCTATGTATGGATTTTCCAATACGTATATCCACAGTGTATTCCTGGTGGCTATGTAGAATATTGGTGACATGGATCAACAGTGTATACTTGGTGGCCATGACTTATATTTATGATTTCAATCATTTATAGTCTGAACATGGGAATGCCTATTTCAGACATGGAGTAATATTATGCGGATGCTTGATTGTTTGCAGGTTCCTAATTGGCGCGCTCCTCGTTCTTGACACACACATGCATTTTTACAAAGTATTTCGGCTGTCACAAGTTCCTGCCTCATACTTTGGGGGGCATTCTGTTACACATTATTTTGGTCATTCTAATGATGATATCAGAGACATGTGTTCAGGCTCCCAACATGAATTTTTCCTGATAAGAGAAACTTATTTCCTCCCCTACAAAGATTCTTTTTAGAAAGGGTCAGTAGGTTGCCCATACTACATAGTGTGGAAATCGATCATTTCCGCAGGCTGCCCTATAGATGGTCCGCAGGATTTCTGTAGGCTTTAATATAGGCAGGGTGTAGTGACGTTCCAAAGCTAAAAAAGAAAAGATATTTCATGAAGTTTCTATAAGGGGAATCTTCTATAATGTGAGGTGGAATCCATATGGTTGTGATCCTACTGGTTTCTCTGATTTGGTGGGATCATCCTCATCCTTTTAACCACTTCACCTTCTCCTATATAATCATGGGATTCTCATGGAAAATGTTAAGCATAGTTGAGCAAGATCAAGCAGAGAATTGGTGAGAGAATAGGCTGAATATTCTGTGAAGAATCCTATTCTTAGTGATGCTTGAGGCCTCCATTTGTCCATCAAGCTTTTGTGGATCATCTTCATGTGAATTTCAGAGAAAGTGTATGTGTGTGCTGGGACGAAGGACCACTAAAAGGGAACTTGTGACATCAAGGCAATTCAGTTTTATCTTCCACTTTTCATTAATATAATACGGTGACACGTCTCTTTCCCATAAAATGATTAGTATTTTATTACATGATTCCTTGATCACATGTTTAGGTCGTCATTGAATTCTACTATTATTGCTTTCACGTCGGTTGGTTTGTGTTATAGTAGATCTGATTCTACAAGAGAACTAGAGTGAAGCAGGGACAACAAAGATATAAGTAAGTAATTCATAAGGTATGTTATCTATTCTTCTTTGGATAGTAAACTCAATGATTGCAACTTAGGGAAAGCATCTTGTTCCGTCTTGTTTTGTTCTAGATCCAGGTGGATCTAGGGGGATCAGTACATCTTCGCATCTACCGATTTACCCAATAACAATGGATTTGTGTTTGTAACCAATTGAAGATTCTAATAAGGATGAAGAATTGGTGGACATAGCCCCAGGGTGGGGGTGAACCACATAAATACGATGTTGTTTTCTTTGTGCCTTGTTCTGACGTGATTATTTGCTACGTGATTTGAGATGAGTAGATAGATCTGATATCTATGCTTATGCTCAATGCTTATGGTGTGTAGAATTTTAGATATGATCCATGTGTATTTTCTAAGTGCTTGATCTGTTATATCTGAATAATATGTTGGTGCTAAGTGCTTGAATATTCTAGTTCATAGTGAATGTTGTGAAGCTCTGTTATACCATCAAAGTGGTTATTGATTGCATAATAAAGAACCAGTAGTGCTAAGTGCTATATTAAGAGTTATAATCACATATCTGTGTCCCAGATAAGGTTACATACACTTGATCCCTACAACCACACCTGCTTCTACCTCGGGTGAGACTTCATCTGCTTCGCAGGTGTTGCCGGAAGGGCCGGTAGTTAGGGATTTGTTGGTGTGCTCTTGAGTGTTGAACCCTGGGTCTACCCCTATGCCAAAAATGGTTCTGTTGCTAGGAATGAAACTGTGATTGTTGGGAACTGAGAAAGAGGAAGCTCTGTGCAAAGATTCATCTTGAAACTATGAAAGCTTTGTGCATAAATCTGTTCCCTAGTGTGCATTATTCTACTTGATCTGTAAATCTTTGTACTAAAGAAAGAAGGTTATATCTAAGAGAAATAATATTGATCTGAAGAGAGAAGGCTAGATCTAAAAGAAAGAAGGTTAGATCTGTAGAAAAGAAGGAGGATCTGAAAGCTTTGTGCTCCAAGAAAGGTAAAAGAAAGAACTTCTGATTAAAAAAGGTAAGATCTATAAGCTTTGTGCTCTTTTAAAGGTAAGAATAGTTAAAAGTTCTTAGATATGAAAGATTTGTGCTCTATAAAAGTAAGAAAGGTGGAATGTTTTGTTTATAGAGTATGGATCTAGGTATATCTGATGGTTTTTTCCTAGTTTGAAAGTTAGGGTATTAATAGACGAAAGAAGGTTTGATATGAATAGATCTGATAAGAATAATGAAAGATATGTTATACCTATGCACAAAAAGAATGTTTGGACTAATAAATGGATGCAGGATCCTAGAAATAATTTGTTGCAGGTTCGCTACCATGATCCTAGTACGTAGTACAGAAAAATATGGGGATCATTTCGAAGAAAGTGAGGATTAACCCTCTGCTATAGTTTCAGAAAACCATGACATATTGCTAAGGAATTCCCTGGCAGAAGACCTAGTTGTCTTTCTTGCAAAGCCTTGGACCATGAAGTGTTGGATTTCCCTAGAATGATCGCTAAGCTTGAAGGAATGAATCTGAATCAAGGAAACCCTAAGGAAGATCCAGAAAAGGAAGAACCCCAACAAGAATCGGAAAAGGTATTGATACAGGTGAAAGAGACCCTAAATGACCACCGACATGTCATCTTATCAGATATCTTTAAAGAGAAGGAATTCATTGAAGAAATAATAGGGGACTTCGACATTGACTGTGTCCTGGATGAAGAAACATAGATGAATATTATGCCAGAAAGAACCTGGGAAGCTATAGGAAGGCCTGCTATGATCCCTTCCCTAGGAGGAATAAGTTTATTTGGAGGAAATATATTAAGCCTATGTGTAAGGCTCGCCCAAATACCTATGATTGTCAATGGAGCTTTGACAGAAGAGGACTTTGAGATTATTAAATTTGTTGAAGACAAAGCCTCGTTTACCATGCTAATGGTAAAACCTTGGATTGATTGAGATCAAGCTATATGAAAGGAGGAAGAAGAAGTTTTGGAACAAAAGAAGCAAGAGTTAAAAGAATTTATGACCAGAAGGATCACTCACTTGATTGAGGAACAGAAGAGAAGATCGCAGATATTTAATACTAGGAACTCAAATGTCGAGGCTAAGAGAACACTAGAAAATCCCTAAAAGATTGAATTACCTATCCCAAACAAAGAAGAAGTATTACACAAGAAACCTAGAAAAAATCTCAACAGTGTGAAGTAACTAAGACCAAAGAAGAAAAGACTCAGAATGATAAAATCATTACCGAGATGAAGCTCACTGGAAAGAAGGATAGAAAGTTAAGAAAGAAAAGGGATAATATTGAAAGGTTAGAGGAGGTTCTAGAAGAGACCTTGCAGAAAGAAAAATTGCAGAATTGGAGATTCGCCGAGATATCAGAACAACGACATATGCCACTTCTCCATGGCGAAGCAATATAGTTGTTGGGACCGATATGTCCGTTCGAATTCCTCTCTAAACGGGTAGAAAAGAAATAAAGAGGCATCATAAGACCATTGCGACACACCATAATGGATCAAACAAGAGTTAATGGAGGGTCATGACCGTTGTGAGCCAACCGTTACCAAATTACCTATTTAGCTCGTCGCACTATGCATGAAGAACACTTTTTCCAAATCGAGAATGTGAGCTCGCAACCTTGATTGATAATTTCCGATGATCATTACACTTTTGCTTTCCATTTTATTGGCATGTCTACATTACTTCGTGAACCCGATATTATTAACCCCGAGCATGTATGTTCGAGGAGCTTAGCGCACTTGAAGAATCTGCGAAGGAAGTACTCGTTGATATCAGGACCGAGAAAGTCATGTCGGAAAGAAGGATGTCTGCAGGTGTGCAAGCATCATCAACATGAGGAGTCCAAGATTCTCCATCGACTGCTCGTGAAACAAGAACTTCCAGAATCGCGACAAAGATAAGAATGAAGCATAGAGATGATCTCACGAATGCCAAGTTGAGTCTGAGCGTCTTACCTACATATATACCTCCTCTGAGCGACACAATGAACAAAGACAATGTGCCCAGGGACTTTGAGAATGCTTTAGTCACTGCATACCTCCCTAAAGGTGTGCGTGTAGTTCGTGCTGACTAGGATATGCTCACAGCATTGAAGTTTAGCAACTTTAACTTCAGCGACAGAAAGGATTACAACATGCTCGCCCCACATAAGTACTTGACCAAAACCAAAGGAAAGAAGTCAAATATTATCCCGCAGTCATGGACCTAGAACCTCACGTAGTCCACAATACTCAATGTGATGAAAATACCGCACTTCAAAAGACACCAGGAAGTGAATGCATGCATTAAATTGTTGTTGTCCTGCTACCACGGAGGATACTTATGGTTGAATCATTGCATCACTATAAATTTGATCTTGATCAATCAGATCATCAGGATTAGCATGCAAGGCACCGATTCACAAGAAATTTACCCTAGAAAGACCTCAGACCGAGCATTAGCGTAGAGGATAAAAGAGACTTATGGCGATGCTGAGAAGGGCACACAAGGCTACATGGTAGCCTCTATCTAGAGTGGCGCGATGTGCCTTGCATGCTAGCCGATCACAGGAAAGATAGTTCACAAGAAACGACCCACCCAAGTGATTGGATTCGTCGTTGACCTCGCAGGGAAGTGCGCAAAACAACTTTAGATGAATTAGGCGCAGTGCCTCGAAAACCAGTTGGAACTAGACTACAGGGAAGAAAAAGACCAAGAATATGAGTTCCACTTTAGCTTTCTTCTCATATTGATCACATTCATTGCATGGGAGATGTCAGAAGGTGCGCCCTTCTCAGACGTCGAGCCCTTTGAACCATTGGCCATGAAGTTTAGTACCCTGTGGTACTCAAATGATATGAACAAGTAATGGTAGTCAAATTCCATCTTCCACACTTACTACAAGTAGTTGAAAGTAGCCATCCATTCTGAGCCTCGTATGACCCCAAATACCCTCTATAGGTTTCACCCCCTAGTGAAGTTCAGTATGGACCACCACTTCATTTATATAATGACACACGTAGATGGCCATAAGTAGTAGTTGTGGTCCTATTACAAGATTACTGAGGAATATTTAGAGGAAATCACCAAGGAATGGTTGGTGGACCTCCTTATCCCATCCAACCCTACAAAGTTGTTTGATGTACATAGTCTAGAAGCTACGCAGGATACACTTGAACCTAGTAAAAAGAAGCTTAAATAAGTTCAGGATATAGATAGCACATCCATGAATATTGCATCTATGTCACCAGAGTAAGGAGGTGTTGGCAAAGAGATCGACGAGGAAACATCGCATAAGGACGAGGAGGATCCATTGAAAAAAATAAAGGTGTCCCCCTAGAAGGCTTTGTCCAGAAAGAAAATGAAAGAAACCAAGACCAAGTTCGAGACTGTACTCACCGAGGATGACTTTAAATTCATCATTACTACATTGAATGATGCTTCTCTAGAGATTTCAAAGAAGCAGGAAGCCAAGAAGGAGGCGATGTACAGTCGGATCGAGATGGATATCCAAGGAGTGCAACAGGCACTTCAGTCGAGGCGCGCACTCTCCACTCCACCCCTGTCAGTCGGAACACCAGAAGAAGGATATGAGCCAACTCAACTCCACCGAATCATGGATTTAGTCGAGGCTCAACTTCGAAAAGCATAAAATGATACATAGTAATCCATCCAGGCTTTGACACAAGTACAGGGAATACTTGAAGAACAACACAATACTGCAGAACAAGAAAAGAGTGCTCTCCAAGAAAAATGGAATGAGTGATGAGAAAGAAAAACTACAGCAAGGAACAATTGCTGGCGGAGAAACTGGAGGTAAAGGAAGTAGTCAATAGAGCAGTTCTCTCTATGAAAATCATTGAGGTATAGAACGAAGAAATAATCCCACAGTAGGTGGCACAACTCAAAGACGTGATCCAGAAGCTACAACAACACATCACAGATATAGAGCTCCGCACTATACCCAAAACTCCACAGTAGGTAAGATACCTAAGGGAAGCAAATACCCACAACACAGTTGGCATATTAAAATCTCCTTCCTTGGAATGCAAGCAACTGAGTAACCGGAGTGCCCAGACTTATGAGAACCTCATGAAGAATCCAGATTTACAAGCATTGGAGTCGCAGATCCAAGAATCAATGCAACACATCGATACGTTACAGGCACAAATGAAGGCCTTAACACTAGTTTAAATAATGAAGAGGTTTCAAGAACAATGCATGACCCAACAAAAGATCCACACGATTCAAAGAAAAGTGATGTAAGTCTCTCAACGACTTCAACCAGTGCAAGAAAAAGCATGCCAACTGTTCACCGAAGTTGAAACCCAAGGATCCGAGCTAGAACAGGTTGTCATCACAACAAAACAATGCCTAGAAGAGCCAGTGAACGACGTAGGGATCCAAGAGTTCACTGAGCAAGAGGTCGTAGCGTTGCAATAGGTCGAAGCCGCTCGAGGAAAGCTCTAGGAGTTAGAGGCAAAATTTCTCAGACCAGAGTGACTCGGGACGAGTCACAGGTGAGTGTTGGGGGCATGTTGTCCCTTGACCAAGTTTTGGGATAATCTTGGTCATGTTTGACTATTTTTGGGACTTCGACAACCTCTTGAATATGGAGCGTCAGACGAGGAAGAGATTGCGTAATCTTAGCCCAATTTTAGGTCCCTTTTTGGGTTTTGGGAATATGTAATGGGAAAGGAATGTTGGCCCGTGGGTTTACCCATGCTTAGGCCGCTTTTGTATGTATAAATAGAAGGATATGAAAGAAAGTAGTAGTGGGATATCGACATCTATGTGATGTAGGCTAAGTGCAAGTAAGGTCTGTAAGTGAAGTGTGCCTATATGAGACTTGTAGGGCTAAGTGCAAGTCATTGTAGGAAGTTGGAAAAGGCTTTGTGTTGTAATGCAAGGAAGAAGGATCTAGTGAGCTGCGCAGATATTTTGTCCTATGTGCAGCAAGGTTTTGATGTCTTTGTGCTTGTAGACGATTGATGATGCTAATAAGGAAGAAGAATTGGTGGACGTAGCCCCAAGGTGGGGGTGAACCACGTAAATACGGCGTTGTCTGCTTTGTGCCTTGTTCTGATGTGATTATTTGCTAAGTGCTTTGAGATGAGTAGATAGATCTCATATGTATGCTTATGCTCAGTGCTTATGGTGTGTAGAATGTTAGATATGATCCATGTGTATATGCTAAGTGCTTGATCTATTAGATCTTAATAATATGTTGGTGCTAAGTGCTTGAATATTCTAGTTCATAGTGAATACTGTGAAGATCTGTTATACCAACGAAGTGGTTATTGATTGCATAATAAATAACCAACAATGATAAGTGCTATATTAAGAGTTATAATCATAGATATATGTCTTAGATAAGGTTGCATAAACTTGAGTCCTGCAACCACCCCTGCCTCTACCTCGGGTGAGACTTCATCTGCTTCACAGGTGTTGCTGAAAGGGAAAGTAGTTAGGGATTTGTTGGTGCGCTCTTGAGCATTGAACCCTGGGTGCTCCCCTGTGCCAACACTACTCTTTTCTTCTGACTCTTAAAGCCCGAGCATGGATGATCCAGTCGGGTGCTGTAATGACGATGTAGTGTATGTTTGATTATATCCATTTTTGCATCATTTTAAGTTTCTTGAAGTTTTCTAGATTTGAGAGGATCTCATATCTGAGACTTTTCCTCCAAAAGCTATTGAAAGACCGGATGTCCAGAGAAGACTTTCATTCCTTTCTCGTTTCTCCTCCACCTACTCACCACTAAGCAACTTACTGGCCTAATTTATATCAAGACCTCACCTATATCTGTATTTCCAACCCATTTTTCTGAGTTAAAAAGATATTGTTCTGAGTTTACTCCCATTTAGTCACCCTTTATAAACAACTTGTGACATATAAACTGATGGGTATCAGGCTTACTCCTATTGCAATCCAAGAGTGACTCATGGTGCCAACATTTTTGGTGCCATTGCTGGAGTCAAAGTTGAATATTTTCCCCGGGATTGAACGACATTGAGCCTTTGATTCTGAAGGTGCATCAAGCATCAAATCCCTACAATATTGTTACTGTGCAACTGACGAATCCATTGTGATGACTCCACTGTGGTGAACCTACTATTTCAGTTGTGGCTTCCGTAGGTAAACATACGAGGTCTACCCGCCAACTTCCCCTAGCAACACCTGAAGCATATCCAGAGAAGCTTATCAGAAAGGGAAAGGCCCTCTGAGAAGGAGTTTCAACTGCTGAACTAGGTATTTCTGATAGTTCTCATTTCCCTATGTTAGAGACTCCAATATCTTCTTCTTAGTTTCCTATTAGACCTCTTGTTGGAGTTTCTCATTTTTTAAAGTTTGGGAGTGTTCCTGTCGAGTTTTCTTCTCCTTGTCTTGGATTAGAGGGAGAGATGTTTGTCACTCCTTTCTCCCTTGACGTTGTATCTTTGTCTATACCCAAGAATTTAGGATATTTTCCTCCCACAGGATTTACCACCCCTCCTCCTAGTATTTTTGTTGTTGATGAGCGAAGAGAAACCTCTGTTCCCTTAAACCCTTTATCGTCCTCCTCAAATCCTCTGTTGTTTCCTTTTCCTCTTGCAAGCTTATTTCCAGTATCACCTGTTCAAGCCCCTTCTCCTCCTAATTCTACTCCACCTCATATCCCTATGGCAGGTACTAATCCCCCTGGAAACAGAATGGATGCCATAGTGGTTGCAAGGTATGCCCCTCTAGTCCTACCACAACCAATGAATCCTCTCCCTACTGGATATTACTTGAAGTATATGCCTAAATTCACTGGAGTGGAGGACATAACTTCTGAAGAAC
>JZKD02S0158571.1:80068-99616 GCA_000966675.3 Picea glauca
GGACATAATGTTTTTTACAGAAGTAGCACGGAAATACAACTATTGTTGCATCTATTCCAAGAGAAGAGAAAAAAATAGTTCATTCCTCTACCTTGGAAATTCTGGGACTTCGTGTTGAAGAACGTCAACAAAATTGACGAATTCGCAGCACATTCTAGCAACTTGAACCTAAGATATGTTGAAATCCTAAGAGGGTTCAACCCCGATAATGTTTTTAGAAAACATTTACAAACACTTGGCTTCAACAATTGTTTTTTCAAAAAAAACCTGACCAAAAACAAAGACATTGGCGGCAATGCTCCTGCTTCTGATGTCGGCAACCTAGACAGATTGCAAAGAAGCACTGAATTGTACATGCAACAAGGAAAAGGCCCCGATGACAAGAGTGTTCAATCGACAAATAACACTCCCAAAAGTACGACATCCTGGAGCATCGCTCCAGCAGCCCACCACAACAACAAAGCAACTCAGAGTTCTCCAAACAGAGGAGGAGATAACGACCCTCCGCACTCTAAAATTGATAGTTCTCACAAGCTTCTAGTAGAAAAGAAGAGAAAAAAAAATGTGGAACAGGTGGAAGAGCCCAAAATTCAGAGTGAGAACATGGAACTTGAGCCTAATATGGATAGCGTACTCTGCTACTTTGATCAGCCCAGAGATGCCATCCAACATAGTCGTCCAATGGACATATCTGATACCAAAATTTTTGACAAAGATGAATCTTTCATGTTCCAGAGCATTGTTTTTTACAGCCAATCCAAAAAATTTATTATTGAAAAAAAATATAAAAAATAAGAAAGGAAAATATCGTTCAAAGGTTAACCTTGCGAGCATGTGGACGTCCCAAATCTATCAACTTCACATAGCGAGTGAAGATGCACTTCATGATTCCATTGGAGGAATCGAGGTCAAGAATGCCAGACTAAAGGACCGGGTCAAGGAATTGGAAGAGGCTTTGATTCTTATGCCATTGCTTGCCAATCCTTTGGCAATAGCCATGCCTTCCACCCCTGCAGCCAAGTTAAAAGGATCCTCCAACCTCCTCACATCCTGTAGAGGATATGTGGATAATAATATCAAGAAAAGAATGGAACTGGTTACTGAGGCGTGGGAAACATCACAAACCATGACTTCCCTTGGAACCAAGGCACATAATTTTCTCAAACATTTACAGGCGGAGTTAAAAGATGAAGAACATTTTTATTTAAACATGACCCTTCCTTTTGGCACCATTGTCAACAACATGACAGAAACAAGAAGAAGACAACAAGATCTTCCATCCAAAAATCGGATCGTTTAATTAAATGCATGTTGGAAATAAAAAGTGAAGAACCTGCATCTCATTGTTCAGTCATGTGAACAAGACATATCAAAGAAAGAAAAATTATTCACAAAGTTGTCCAGAATAAACTTAGCCGGAAGAACCAACGACTTCCAAGACCCCAACTTAATCGTTAACTCCTTGACCTTAACTAGGAAAGACTTTGATAAACATGTTGATAAGTTTAAGGCGTTGTCTTTGGAAAAGTTTTACAACAACCTTGAATATGGTCAAGATGATGTCGACGACTGGCTAGTCGACTATTCAGTATAGAATGAGGAAATTGATCAGGCTCTACGTAATCTTTCTATCGACTTCGATGAATTAGCAAATGAACTTTTCAACATAAAAATCCATAATGAGATCAACGTCGCCCCAATGAGAAGTGGCATTGAAGAATGGCTCGAAAGGGCAATGAAAAGTCATTCACAAGCAAATATCAAAAGGGGTCATATGTACCATCATTGTAAGTCTACTGATCGCATCCTTCTTTGTTTATCAACCCAGTTATTCCACTTTTTTTAATAGAAATGTCTAGCCAAAGACTGATACCTTTCAATTTTTTTGTTTTTCAAGTATTGCACTCTACCGTCGCCCACTTCTTCTTTCTATAGTCTTGATTCTTGTACATATTTCTCTTATGGTCCATGGGAGCCTCAATCCCAGTCTATATGACAAACGCATTGAAATTTCCAGGAATATGTAACAGACTTTTATTTTTTGATATATTTCAAATAAAACCATTTTTTTATCTTCTTTTATATTTATGTCCTCATACATTTTTATATTTCACCAGTCTATATGACAAATGCATTTAACTTTCCAGGAACTTGTAACTTATTTAATATATTTCAAACTAAACTATTTTTTTATCTCCTTTCATATTTGTGTCGTCATAAAATTTTATCTTCTATTATGCACAAATTGTATTTTGTTATATACTTTTAAAAAATAAATGGAACTCTAGAGGCCACATGTCATTTATTGCATGGATACCACTTGTTCTTCATGTTGCTTGTCACATCTCCATTGCAGTTTCTATCTGCCTCTACTACTTTTTCCTATCCCAATTCAACCTGACAGAGACTACACTACCACACAACCTTATTAAGCAAAGTGTGACATATTATACAAATAATTTGGTCAAATTTTAATGTCTCTTTTACTCTAATTTTACTCTAATTAGACAAACAAAGTAATCAAATTCAAAGTGTCCTCACAACAATTAACTATTAATTTGTATTATTAAAATAGTTTGGTCAAATTTTAATATCACTTCAATACAAACTTGTGTTCTAAATTAAACAAAGTGATCAAATTCAAAGTGTCCTCACATCTATGAACTATGAAAGTATATTATAAAAATAAGTTGGTCAAATTTAAATGTCCCTTCAATACAAACTTGTGTTATAATTATTTAATACAAACTTGTGCTTTAATTAAATAAACAAAGTCAGTGCTTTACTTAATATATATATAGTAAAGTAGTTACAAAATTTTATTGAAACTTTATAAACTTTAATATAAGTTTAAATTTTGAAGTATGAGTTTTTGTTCTTAGCCAAACGTGTAAGTAAAAGTAAGTATGTTAATAAGTAGTTAATTTATTTGTATTTTATATTTTAAATTTAACAATTTTTTTTAGTAAAGTTATAATTTTAATATGATGATTCCAATTCTCTGGATGGGGTGATACATGGCCACACGTGTTATTGGATGGAGCGATTACGAGGACAGTTAAAGCTCTTCGTTGCCATCCTCCTCCCATGTCTAATCACGATGGTTAGTTTGCATGAGCGTCAAAGTTGAGTGTGTTGGGTCTTAATGGAGAGTTAGGATCGGCTCCTCGATATCAGTACGATTTCGATTATGGCCAATACTTCTACACTAATGGCTACCAAAGCCATCAAATCCTTCATCCTCCTAGTCTTTTCTTCCTACAGGAAGTTCTATATTGGGCACTTGGGCGCTATGCACAGTATCATTTTTCTTGTTCTGCTCCATGACTTAGCTCGCACCGTTGGTGTATCCGTCTGCTTGGTACTCTTCTCAACCATGCCACGAGAAAGAGGCAAGCCTCGACGAGGGCCAACCTACTACAGTTGGTTTGGCAGACACAACCGCCTAGGACCAGCCTCTCGAGCTCTCATATCAGGCGGCTCAGACAATCCATATTCTTATGGTCAGAATTGGTTTGAACATGCTCAACCAGAGCCTCGTCCTTCCAGTACAGAGGGTCTCCATGGCAGATGCCCGGTGGAAGAAGAAATTCCACCCAATTGGAAGGAATTTTTTCCTTTCCTGCCGTCAACTGCCTTGGAGCACTGACTTGCCACCTGCACCACCACCCCTTTCCAGGAGCCAGCTACGATGGCCTGCATCGTGGAATAAGAAGTCTCACCTCTGGAGGATCACTTAAGACAGAATTCAACAGCCACCATGGACGAGGACCCTGTCACAGATTCCGCCGCTGCAAATGACTCTGTTGTTGCTACCATGGATGAAGACCCTGATGATGACCAGGCTCATCATGATGAAGCTAATGAACAGAGTCACCCAACTCCCAACTCTTACAAACTCACATAAGACCACTTGGTCTTGATCTTTGAGATGAGAAAGGACATGGCAGAGCAGCGGCACCTCCAGAGCATCTTCAACAAGTTTTTGGACGCCCTGTATGAATCTCTGTCAAGCGAGCCTAAGAAGAGTCGATGCCCGACTTGTTTCCAGCCTTTCATCTTCCAACTCCGTCAAGATGAATGCCAGGGTTCGCCCCATGTCTAGCATTTTCACAGGTTTTTTCTCTGGTTTAATGGCTAAGATTTTGCAATTTTTTCATACCATAGTCTCTGGTTCAGATTCGATAGGTGGTCAGGGCACTCAGTCCATCGCCTATTCTGGTTTCCACACTTGTGGCATAACAAGTGGCAAGTCCCCATGCCTGTATGTCAACAGTTGTCGTTTTTTCTTAAAGTTTTGGAACAATAAACAATTGTCTTGTCCACACATTCTGGTTTCCACTATGATGGTAGAACAATTTACGTGCTATAATGTACACTAAAAAACATATGTTTTCTGCTAAGGCAAGGTAATATAATTTTTTATTTCAAAAAATAAATATGATGATCCAAATTCTAGAAAGTTCAAATAGATAAAACTTTATTTTACTAAAAAATAATTCATAAATAAAATCGAGATTCTCTAATGTTAATTCACTCCAAAGTTAAATATAAACTTGTAATTACACTTAAATGTAAGTACGTATTTGTAAATAGTTAAAATTTTAATGTGTTTTCCATTTAAATTTGTACTATATGAAGTGTGAAAATAAATTGACAAATTCAATTCTTTGGATGAGTTTATTTTTTTGATTTTATTATGATGACTCAAATCCTACAAAGTCCAAAAAGTGCAAAACTTTATTTTACTAAAAAATAATTCATAAATAAAATTGAGATTGTCTAATGTTAATTCACTCCAAAGTTAAATATAAATTTGCAATTAAAGTTAAATGTAAGTGTGTACTTTTAAATTGATAAAAAATTAATTTGTTTTTAATCTAAATTTGTATTATATGAAATGTTTTTTTTTTTAAATAAAAATATGTATTATCTTGCTTTAGCAGAAAACTTGTGTGTTTAAATGTACATGATAGCATGTCAATTGTTCTGTCACCGTAATGGAAATTAGAACGTGTGGACAAGACAATTGTTCATAATTCCAAAACTTTAAGAAAAAATGACAATTGTCGACATCCAAACAAGGGGACTTGCCACCTGTTCCGCCACTAGCCTAGAAACCATAACAAGTGGTGGATTGAGTGCCTCGACCACCTATCGAACCTGAACCAAAGACTATGGTATGTAAAAATTGCAAAAACTTACCCATTAAACCAGAGAAGAAAACATGTGAGAATGCTAGACATGGGGCGAGCTCAAACATCCATCTTGACGAAGTCTAAAGGTGAAGGTCTGGCATCAACTTGGACAATGACTCTTCTCAGGCTCACTTGACAAGGAATCATACAAGGCGTCCAGACATTTGCTGAAGAAAATCCGGCGGTGTTGTTGTTTTGCCAGGTCCCTTATCATCTTGAAGATTAAGACCAAGTGGTCTTCTGTGAGTCTAGAGTTGGGTCACTATGGTCATCTTGAGTTTGGTCTTCATCCATGGTGGCAGTAGCAGAGTCATTTGCAGCAACAGAGTTTGTGATAGGGTCTTCGTCCATGGTGGCAGCTGAATTATGTCCTGAGTGATCCTCCGGAGGTGAGACTTCTTCTTCCACAATGCATCCCATCACCACTGACTCCTGAAAGAGAATGGTGGTGTAGGTGGCAGGTCGGTGCTCTAGGGCGGTTGATGGAAGGAAAGGCAGAAATTCCTCCCAATTGGGAGGAATTTCTTCTTCCACTGGACATTCGCCATGGAGACCCTCTGTACTGGGAGGACGAGGCTCTGGTTGAGCCCGTTCAAACCAATTCTGACCAGAAGAACCCGAATGGTCCTTGCCTGGTATGAGAGCTCAAGAGGCATGTCTCGGGCTATAGTGTATTCCATGGAGACCCTCTGTACTGGGAGGACGAGGCTTTGGTGGAGCCTGTGTAAACCAATTCTGACCAGAAGAACCCAGATGGTCCCTGCCTGGCATGAGAGCTTGAGAGGCAGGTCCTGGGTGATTGTGTCTACCAAAACGGCTATAGTAGGTTGGCCCTCGTCGGGGCTTGCCTCTTTCTCATGGCATGGTTGAGCAGAGTACCAGGCAGACTGAAACTCCGATAGAGCAAGCTAAATCGTGGAGCGAAACTAGTAGAATGATGTTGTGCTTTGAGCCCAAGTGCCCAATATAGAACTTCCCGCAAGGTGAAAAGACCAAGAAGACAGAGGCATTGATAGCTCTGGTAGCCATTAGTGCAGGTGTAATAGCCATAACCGAAATCATACTAAAGTCGAGGAGCCGAGCCTGGGTCTCCATTAAGGCTCAACACACTAAACCTTAATGCTAATGCAGACTAACCATCACAACTAGACAGGAGGGAGGGTGGCGGCAAAGGGCTTTAACTACCCTCGTAATCACCCCATCCGTTGACGCATGTGGCCCATGTGTCGCCCCATCTAAAGAATACTATATAAAATGTAAAAATAAATGAACAAATTCAATTTTTTGTATGAGTTTATTTTTTTAATTGAATATGATGACTCAAATCCTAATAGAAAGTCCAAAGAGGAAAAACTTTATTTTACTGAAAAATAATTCATAAATAAAATTGAGATTGTCTAATGTTAATTCACTCAAAAGTTAAATATAAACTTGTAATTACACTTAAATGTAAGTGTGTACTTTTAAATTGATAAAATTTTAATTTACTTTTAAACTAAATTTGTACTATATGGAGTGTGAAAATAAATGGATAAATTCATTTTTTTGGGATCAATTTATTTTTTAAATTTTAATATGATGAGTGGAATCCTAGAAAGTCCAAAAAGACAAAACTTTATTTTACTAAAAAAAATAATTCATAAATAAAATTGAGATTGTCTAATGTTAATTCACTCCAAAGTTAAATATAACCTTCTAATTACACTTAAATGCAAGTGTGTAATTTTAAATTAGTAAAATTTTAATTTGCTTTCAATTTAAATTTGTATTATATGGAATTTGGAATGTAAAAATAATAAATAAACAAATTCAATTTTTCGGATGAGTTTATTTTATTTTATTTTTTTTATCAAATTTTAAACATTTTATTTATTTATTCTAAAATAAATAAAAATCCATTTTAACAAAATACTCTATCAATAATATCAAAATCAAAATATAACTTTTAACAAAATTCTTACAAAATTAGAAAAATATATCTCTTAAAACAAATTAAATTTATTTAATTATTAATTTAATCTAAATACCATCAATGAATTATAATATAAACTAATGTATTATGAATGATCAGGCAGCAGGGACATGACCGATTGGCCTGTCGCTTGTTATTATTAGAGTTGTAGTACTCGTCACCCACTTGTTCTGGAAACACATGGAAGTTTGAACTGAGTCAGTGCCAAGTATTTCTCTGCCACGCTACACCTCTGAAAACGAGTAGGAATGGCATCCGTCCGGGTTCGAATCTCACCTGCAAAACACACTGATTGCCCTGAACTTCACCTGCACAACACATTGACTGGCCACAGCCTGTACACAGTATCTATCCTCCTACGTCTCCACGTCACTGTGTACGTAGCTGGAACTCTAGAATGTGCACGCGGGCGGCGCAGCCGTAGTATTTTCCACTGGAATTATCGTGAATCTGCATGAAATAAATGTATTAACGGTACTATTTTGAATTGGGCGATGAAATAGCTTTAAACATAGGAGTGTGGTTAGATAACAGTTATAGTGTGTTAAATAGAATATGTTGTGGGTGCACACGTGTCTTTCTTCCAATGAGGAGTGGGAGATTCATGTCAACATGCATGAAATGCAAACATTCATATTATGTTCTTAATTTAAATGTTTTACGAAATGATTATTTTTCGATAATATTGTTTAGGAATATTTATTCAAAAATTTTACAAGAAATTGTTAAATTTATAAAATTGAGTATTTCGTGATTTTTTAATATTCAAAAATACATTTTAAACAACAAATATAGTAATTTTTTATAAATTTATATCCATATTTCTTAAGTTAGATACACACTCCATGATGGGATGGGATGACATGGATGAATCATTGTTCCAACATACATATATGGGATGGCAATGGATAAATCATTGTTCCAACATAGATATGTTTGAATGACACATTTGGGACAATGAATATTGATGTACCTCACCATGAGATTGTGTCCACATATTCTTCTAGTGAGTGTCTATGTCTTTGTGCCGGGACAAATCTGCAAGATTCTTGTAGTCTAAAGTTTTCAACAATATTAATTGAGTCTTAATGGGGCATGGGACAAGCGAGGCCCCCTTGTTTCTAACCCAAAGTCTTCAACATTATTAGTTGGGCCTAGGCGGGAATGGGACATGCAAATTAAAATCCACAATATAAGATTCTTTATTAAAATCCACAAGATAACTTTTATTGTGGAAAAGCGAGGAGATTATGTGTTTGCCATGTGTTGAAATATAGTGTAGATAGCTCTAGAATTTTGAAGAAACGAGTAGATGACGTGGATGAAAAATGGTTGTTGGGGTCAAATTTTAAACTACAACCATGACGGCCCCCAAAAAAATATGATAGTGGGTAGATCACACAAATTCGTGGTGGACACGTCAAGGGAATCTTCAATCTTCAACTATATAATCTAGGGGTATTAGTCAATCAGTATGCTCTCTCGTCGTAGCATAAGTAGTTCAATCGAAATAACTGAATGACACGTAAAATAAGCAATTCTTCTCCACCATCTCTCACCCAAATGATTGGACCAAAAGGTTCAGTGCCTTTCGAAATGGCATTTGTCTTATGGAACTAATGGAGAGGCATACGTGTTTTACTTAGGTGAATGACATGGACGTCATTCTTTAATATTAAGATAAGATATGGGTGCATTGCTTTTGAACGAATAGGTGCTTGTTGTCACTATTTTTCACCATGGCATCAGTGAGAAATTCTTTATTTTAGTTTATAACAAAAATATTTAAAATTATAATAAAAGAATGTTTAAAAATATAACAATGGCAACAACAAATTATCAATAATAGGTGTTGGTTAGTTGTTTTATGAAATGGTTTTTTTCGTTGTAGAAATGGAGTATGTTGAAAAAATTTCGAGATACTCCGATTATATAGAAATAATCAGTCAAATTCATGAATTCAACAAATTTCAGATAAATATTCCTGGAAAAAATCATCATTTAGTAGAACCTTTAACCTACGACTTAATAATATTATACATTAGGGAAACTTTTTCGGAAAAAAAAACCCATACTCTAAAACACATTCAATGTATTATTCAGTAACTAAATAGTTATAATACAAAGTCTTTATACTCTTAACAAGAATGTTTAATTGTATCCTAATTCTGAAGAAAATTCAATAATATAACAATAAAATAAAACTCACTATGATTTCCTCTAACCACAACACTTAATAAA
Organism: Picea glauca; assembly: GCA_000966675.3. Taxonomy (NCBI): domain Eukaryota; kingdom Viridiplantae; phylum Streptophyta; class Pinopsida; order Pinales; family Pinaceae; genus Picea; species Picea glauca. The sequence goes on from JZKD02S0158571.1 coordinate 89,480, forward strand.
TAGACATAGTAAAACAAAAAAAACCAATAAATAAACATAGTAAAACCAAAAAACATTTATGGTTTGTAATTTTTGTAATAAACTCACTATGATTGTAATTGCCATATATTGAAAATTACAAACCATAAATGACCATTCATAATACCACTTATACGTTATAAACCACTCCAAATCCTTAGTGTATCGATGAAACATAGGATAAACATCATCATAAAGATTATAATGCTTATTAAAATATTACAATATGTTGTGGGTACATACGTGTCTTCTCAAATAAGGAGTTGGAGATTCAATCCAACGTGCATGAATGAATGTTGCTTGCATATCAATGGCAAATACCACAGGGTATGATGGATGGCCATCGATGAGTAGTTATTACCCCCATGTATGTATGAATGACCCACATGGGGATAAGTAGCACGTTAGGAGGACTTATTTAATAATCATGTGTTGTTTGTATTTAGCTTAAGTGAGAGACATGCTCTTAATCATCACAACTTGTGTCTAGAGTGAGGACAAATATACACAAATATGTGGTCAAGAGATTCCTCTAGCCTAAAGTTGTCAACTATATTAATGGTACACGGAAGGGCCCATGCTTCCTAATTCCTAATATTCTTCTAACTTAATTTTTGGAGAAAGTGGATATGGGGCATTCAAATAAACTTTATCCATTGGGTTTCAATTATATTAATTGGGTTCACGTGGGACTCGAACATGCAAATTTGGCACTTAAAATAAGCCACCATCTTGGACGATAAAGTCTCATGGCGTTTCCAAATAGTACGTGTTTTATGTGACTAACGGGGACGTGGACGTGTAATGTTGTCTATTTTGTGTCATTGAAATTCTTTGACGTTTAGATTTGCCACGTCAGTAGATATCTATTAAAATCCACGATAGACACTTTTACTGTGGAAAGACGATGTGTTTGCTAGGCCAGTGTAAAACCCACTCTAGCTACTTTGAGAACGGAGGAGAAGTGAGTAGATGACGTGGATGCGAGAGTGACTAGATGGTGTGTTTGCTAGGTCAATGTAAAATCCACTCTAGCTACTTCGAGAACGGTGGAGAAGCGAGTAGATGACGTGGATGGGAGAGTGAGTAGTTGGGGTCGTGTTGATGGCCCCTCCATAGAAAGAAGACGGAGACCCAATTCTAAAATATTTTAACACAATAACTAAAATTGGTAAATGATTTGAACATAAAACTTCGTTTTACAAAAGCGAAAACACACCACAAGACAAATTGAATCTATAGAGGTTAGAATCTTAGCTATATGCTATATACTATTGGTAGATAAAACCAAGTACAACACCTAAACTACCCAAACTATGTGTTGGCCCTCCATAAGTCGTTGCGTGGTTGCCTCAAGAGGTTTATTCTACAACATTAGGTCAATGTATGATTATGTATCTAAATTCAACTTGGAGTTGACATATGTTATTTTTAAATAACTTAATAATAAATTAAGTAAAAGAAAATTGTTTATGTCAATTCTAACCCTTTTTCCTTAACTCGTTTTAGAGTACAAAAGGAAGGATTTGTACCTTGAGAAATTTGATACCTCTCGTATATGCTCCTTAGTAACAATGAAAGTATTATTATAAGATTGGTGTAAACATTGGCAAACATTATGCACTTGAGAGATCTTTGTCAAGTTAAGCGTCATAATTAATGTTGAGAGGTCTACATTGAGTACTATTTATTAAATACAAGGAAGTGTTTAGAGGTTTTTTTAATGAGATTTTCCTTGAATCTTTTTTTGTATTCTAAACTCTCTTAAAAATATTTCATGGGAAGTGAGTCATGTACCCATTTCACATGGTTTCATACAAATGTCCACTAAAATAAGTTGGATATACCTACCATTAGTAGGTCTTGGAAATGTTTTCATTAAAATATCAATACATCATAAAAACTCTCAACATTATCAATATCTTTTAAGCGCATGCATTTCTTCTTCCATCTAAAACCCTCACATGTGCTCCATAATAGGCTCTCCATCTCCTCCACTAATGGAATAAAAAATTTATAGTTTAACCACACATAAAACTCACATAAACAAAACCTTCAAGCTTCATAAATAGTGTTCAATATTTGAAAGCAAACCTTAATCACTTTCCAAATGTGCATCACCAATTCCTCTATGGATTTACCATACACAGGACTATGGATTAATTCAAATAATTCACTTTTTCATAAAGACCAACCTACAACCATACTTAGAAATAAAAACAAAAACAAAAAATTCAACTTCTTAGATATCCAACCATACTATTTTGTAACTATTCATTAAACATTAAAAAAAATCAATTAAATGAATATTTGAGCAACCAATTTGATGTTTGGCTTGGTTGTGACCTTAAAATTATATTATTATTTGTCCCACAAACAAGGGAGTCTCATATACCAATTTCTTCTTCTTCGTCTTCTTCCTCCTCATCCTCTTCTTCTTCCTCTTTCTCTTCCTACATAAAATCAAATATGATTTTTATTCTAATTAAACAAAGTAATAAGTGTGCATGCATATTATTAATTACTAGGTTTTACTATAAGGAAATAGAAAGTGATAAATTTTAATGTAGCTTCAATACCAGTTTGTATTTGTATTTTAAGTAGGCAAAGTGATCAAACTCAAAAGTATGAGTAACTTTGTGTTAAATTGAAAAATATTTAAATTATTATTAGTATTAGTATTATTCTTACTACTACATAAAGTCAAATATGATTTTTGTTCTAATTAAACAAAGTAATAAATGTGCATGCATATTAATTACTCCGATGTACTCTAAGGAAAGAGAAAGTGATAAATTTTAATGTAGCTTCAATACTAGCTTGTGTTTTAATTAGGTAAAGTGTTCAAACTCAAAAGTATCAGTTTGGGTTAAATTGAAAAATATTTAAATTCTTGTATAAAATAGAGTAAGTTAACAAGCAGATAATTTTTGTATTTTTTGGAAATTTTATGGATAAAAAGTTTGATTATAAATCAATTTTTTTAAATTAAAATAAATTAATAAGTGAAAAAACTTATATTTTTTTCTATTAAAAATTATAATTGATAAAAAAAATCAAAATCTGTAAATTTTAGTATATTTAAAAAAAACCTAATCATGAATTTTGAAAAAAAAAATTAAAAACAAAACTTTATTAGTCTCTGTCGTAGGCGTAGAGGGACTATAATGATCAATAAATCATTGACTTGGTATTAATTTGTCCTTTGACCACAAATATTTCCATATTATGTGATGTTGGAACCAGGGAACTGAAAATATCGATTTTTATATAAAAAAAAAGTAGCATATTTGCCATGATCTGATTGGACAAGGGATTGGAGGTCTTATTGTCAACTTCGCTATTCCCAATGTAATATATGTTGACATATCCAAAGTATTTGATCGTATATTGTCTTTTTGAATCATATATTTGGTTATGCAGTCGTCCAAGGTGGATTAATGCTAGCATTAATTTGAATGTTTGGTTTAGTATTTTATGCTTAGTAAATTTATGGCAATGTTTGATATGGTGGCATATCCAAAGTTTGGCCTTCCAAACATTCTCTGGTGTTCGAATTATTGTTACAAAAAATATAATAATTTTTTGGGGATACGTCAGAGTCCTGCCACATTGAATTTCTTTCTTAAATGTTACAGAGCATTTCTGATAGACTTAAATGTTAACCTAACAGAGTTGGTGGTGTTGAATGGTTACTTAACAAGCTTATTACAAGACATTTTCTTTGGTTTTTAAAAAATTTATGCTCGAGCGACATTGTCGATTCACTGGTCCATGCTTTTTATTTACATGGCACTGATTTATTGTTTGCATGTTGTTGTTGTTCTTGCTTGCTTGCTCATGTTGTTGCAGTTTGCCTGTTGTTCTTGCTTTCCTGTTCTTTGTATGTTGTCTATTGTTGCTTGATTTGACTTTGCAGGGTTCTGGTGTCGCGCCTACACTTGGGACTTTTGGTGCTTCTTAGTTGGTTTCTTATTTATTGCTTGTTCTTGTTTGCCTAGGGTTTGCAATGTTGGGATGTTGCATCCGTGGCTGGATCTCTAGTTACATTATTTTGCAGTGGAGTTTGCATAGAATACTATTAAGATAAAATAACAGACTAAAAAATTGCAGGGGATGTAAATTACATTTGTTACGCATTGAAGCAGAGTTTGTCAGCCTCAAAGTATATTTCATAGCTGTCGATGCTTTTTCCATGGATTCTGTGTTGTTATGGTTTCATAGTTATGAGAGTACGTTTTGTTTTGTGGGCGATATACCTGTTCTCTCCCTTTTATTCTCCTTTTCTAAACTGTGTTTCTGACTCTATAGTTTCTCACATTTCTATGGTCATTCCGACCAACCATCATTTGGTTGCATACTTAGCCAGTTTTATGGACACGACTTCGCAGATAGGTTCTATCGAACTATGGCAGGTCGTGTTCGGTGTATACATTACCTTTCCCGAATTAGTTTTCTTTAAAAGAAGGGCTCCTAGACAGAAGAGAATGCAATTTATGAAATTGTATGTTTCCTAGACAACATAAGTTAATGATCGCGGGTTCTCGGGGTGGCGCGCTGAAAATTGGGCTTCTGTTGTTCTATGCCTTGCAGATAGCATGGACAGTTCCGCGATCATTCTGACCGACCACCGTTCGGTTGCATACTTAGCTGGTTTTATGGACGCGGCTTCACGGATGTGTTGTATCGAACTATGAGAGGTCGTATTCAGTGTATACATTAGCATTCCCGAATTAGTTTTGTTTAAATGAAGGGCTCCTGGACATAAGATATTGAAATTTATCGAATTATAGGTTTCCTGGACAACATAAATTAAACATAGGAAATATGTAATTTTATAAAGTAGATATATAAAGCATGCACCGAGCCCTGCCAGTTTTTTCATCGCGGGTTCTCGGGGTGGCCAGCTAAAAATTGACAATCGGAAATTTCCGCGATATAGAAATTGACAATCAGACTTGTCGTTCGGTTGGATACTTAGCCAGTTTTATGGATGCGGCTTCACGAATACATTATATGGAACTATGGCAGGTTGTGTTTGGTGTATACATAAGCTTTACCGAATTATTTTTCTTTAAAAGAAGGGATCCTGGATAGAAGAGAATGCAATTTATGAAATTATAGGTTTCCTGGACAACATAGGTTAATGATCGTGGGTTCTCGGGGTGGCGCGCTGAAAATTGGGCTTCTGTTGTTCTGTGCCCTGCAAATAGCGTAGACAGTTCCGCGATCATTCTAACCGACCAACGTTCGGTTGCATACTTAGCTAGTTTTATGGAGGCGGCTTCGCGGATGCATTGTATCGAACTATGACAGGTCATGTTTGGTGTATACATTAGCATTCCCAAAATAGTTTTCTTTAAAAGAAGGGCTTCTGGACAGAAGAGATTGAAATTTATCGAATTATAGGTTTCGTTGACAGCATAAATTAAACATAGAAAATATGTAATTTTATAAAGTAGATATATAAAGCATTCACAGAGCCCTACCAGTTTTTGCATCGTGGGTTCTCAGGGTGGCCGCTTGAAAATTGACAATGGAGAGTTCCGCGATATAGAAATTGAGAATTGGACTTGCCGACTATTTGAATTTTAAGGGCCTCATGTCCAAAAAAATTAGCATTCTCGAAATAGTTTACTTTACATACGTTTTACATACACTAGTGGACAAAAACACAAGAGATTGAAATTTATTGAATTATATGTTTCGTTGACAGCATAAATTAAACATAGCAAATATGTAATTTTATAAAGTAGATATATAAAGCATGCACAGAGGCCTGCCAGTTTTTGCATCGCGGGTTCTCGGGGTGGTCAGCTAAAAATTGACAATCGGACAATTCCGCGATATACAAATTGACAATTGGACTTGCCGATTATTTGAATTTTAAGGGCCTCGTGTCCAAAAAATGTAGCATTCTCGAAATAGTTTACTTTATGTACGTTTTACATACGCTGGTGGACAAAAACACAAAAAAAAAAACATTTTTTAGATCGCGGGTTCTCAGGGTCACGGGCTCTAAATTGGGCTTATGTTGTTCTGTATCCTACAAATAGAACAGTGAGTTTTGCAATATAAAAATTAACAATCGGACTTGCTGACTACTTGAATTTGAAGGGGTTATGTCCAAAAAAATTAGCATTTTCGATTTACTTTTCTTTACGTATGTCTTACATATGCTGGTGGAGAAAAACACACAAAAATAGTAGTGACACTACCTTCCACGCTTCCCAATACACATTAAATATGCTTTCAAAATTCAGAATCGTCCATACAGGTTCGAAAACATGGGCTTTAATAACTGGAAAGGTCGAGGATGTCCTCCATTAAAATGAATAGACAAACGAATATTATGGGATCTGGTAATTTCTTTTTGCTTGCATTTTGGATTTGCGATTTTTTTTTTTTTTTTTGCTTCTGTTGTATTAGTTTTATTAAAAGCTTCAACATAGTTCATGAACGTGTCACTCACAGAGGGCTTGAGGTCATGTCCCTCTTTAATATTGTGCATATCTTAGATGTCAGATTTGAGAATCTGCTTGGATATGGAAATTTTAATACGTGCTGATAATCGCTATTCAGCGTACATATTCGAAAAGATTGGCATTAATAAGAGAAAATATCAAGAACATCTGTCATTAAAATGAGTCAACACAAAATCTATGGAAGATCATCCAGTGTTTCTTTTAAATACTTATTTCCATTTCTCTCTATCATCAAAGAGTTGCGCTTTAGGGTGCCTTCATTCTAATGTTCCTGGTCATGGACATGTAAGACAACTTAGAGATGCGATTGAGGGGCAGATGAAAGAAGAGAGACTGGTTTTATGTGACGTGAGTTTTGAGTGAAAAAAAAACTCTGTTATATAAGAGAAACTGAGAGAGGAGGAAAAAAAAAGAATAACAAGTATGTTGTGGTTGGTGTTCTCCCTCTGTTCGATGCTTTGGTTGGTTGAAAAGGCTACCTGCAGATTTGTTTATTGAACTTCTTTGTTTTCTTGTTGGGAATTGTAATGGATTTTGAGGTCACGTGCAAAATAGTTCTTCATTTAAGTATATATCTTCTTCCAACAACACAAATTTGGCAAGTATATTGAGTTGTACAGATCCCACAAGAATTTGTCTTCGTTGGGCGCGGTGCATTTAAAATGGATTGCAAAATGACCTGTCATGTTCGTAAATGATGCAAAATATCACTACAAAAGTTTATGTTTCAAAGTTTGATGAACTACATGTGGGTCTGGTAGCCGACTTAACATAAAGCCATGTTCTTTGTCAAAGTTTGTTCGGTTTCCTCTGGATGTAGTTGCAGACTCCACATATTTGGCTTCACCTCCTAACATTCCAGACCTTTATGTGGGCCGCCACATTTCCACCGCTATGACGAAAGATATATTCCAATGCCATCTGCAACATTTGATACACTTGCCAGACCTGTGCTGGTGCCTTTTGCAACATTTGATGCACTTGGCACACCTCTGCTGGTCGAACAAGTTATGTGCCTTAACAGATTTTCATTTTGCATCTGGGTTGGACGTTTCTTCCAATTTACTGTAATAAAACAAAGAAGTTCAACATACAAATCTTCAGGCGGGCTTTTCAACCAAACAGATGATCGAATATAGGGAGAATACTAGTTACTACATACTTGAATTTTTTTCTAAGTTGTGTCTGATGTCAAGGACCAGGAACATTGCAAGGATAGCATCTTAAACCCCAACTTTTCGACGGTAGATGGAAATTAATACTTGACAAAGAATGGAATGTTGAACAAGTAGCCATTGCAAGCAGGCCATATCTGGAAGAGACAAGGTATTCAAAAAACTGGGATAGATGTAGTTGGCAGCACCGATTAAGTACAAAACTGAAAATTGATATTCAACTCGCTTTTTACGAATAAAGAGTTTGAACGTCAAGAAAACTATCAATAAGATTCATGAATGTACATATTGTTTTTTGGTCGGCGGCAGGCGAAATCGCAATCGTTGTCGCAAATAGACTCAATTGTATTTTGTAACCCATCGTATTTGAATATAGAATAATTTCGGTTTATTTTTTAATAGTATTTTCCAATTTCTGGTGTTTGTTTTAATTGTATATTGTACCTTCTTCCCCTGTGTCATTAAACATGAATGACAAGGTTTTCTTTCTGCTTCCCACTACTTCAATGTAAATAAATCATGGTATGTTCTTTCTTTACATTTTACATTTGAGCATAATTTTTCATAAACCATACTTATGTAGCATCGACCCTGTATTTAAAGAAATAAATTGGAGGACCCGTCCTGCTTCCATTCTTTGGGTTCCCTAAATAAAATGAATTAATGAGTTACAACAAGATGGCTCAAGTGTTGACACAATGTTCATGTTCAGTATGTTGGATATATTGCAGCTTCTTCTATTTCATAATATCTGTGCATATATACTAATATCAGTACTATTGGAATAAATGAAAAAAACTTCCTCTTCGACAAAGCCTAGGCAATTATGTGTGTTTGCGATATTAAAAAACTATGTTCCATGTTCTGTCATATACACCTTGCAGCCAAAGAACTTCAGTAGTCTACAATTTATGATTTAACTACTCGTAATTGGCGAGGCATTCGAAAAACTTGGCCTTAATAAAGGAATGACTGAAGTTGTCTTGATTACTTAAGTCACACCAAATTTTGATTGCATTTAATTTAATTTAATTTGGCTATTGATGTTTATGTAGAGCTGATGTTTGCTCATGTCATTGCAAGGAATACAATATGAATAGATGATAAGGAGTTTATCTCGTTCATACCACAATGAAAATTCATGTTTGTTGTTGCGCTATGTACATCTTGCAGTCAAAATTTTCGTGGTTTGAACAAAATTTGCAAACCGAAGAGCATCCTACAAATTGGGAGACCATTTGCATTTGAAACAGAAACAATCCATTAATATATATTAGTATGAATACTATCCAGATAAATATGAAAAATCTCTCCATTGATAGATAAAAGTATGAATACTATTGAAATACATATCAAACTTTTCTCTTGGCCAATACTTAGCCAGTTATCTGGCCACCAGGCCCCGGGTTGGCGGTACCCAACACCTATGTCCCCTGTTCCTTCATATATATCTTGAAGCCAAAGAACTTCAGTGATTTGCAGTTTATTCTTTTACTAGTGAGAACCCAACAGGGGTTCAAAAATATTGCCATTAATAAACAGGAAAAAAGGTTTTTTCGACGGCCAGATACTTATCCCTTTTCCCCTTTTTATTTTCTCGTCCATTATGGATTTCTGGTTTTATAATTAGTCATCTTTCTATGATGGGCAGTTGTAGGGTTCGCGGGTTGACATATCTTCATCTCCATCTATATCTTCACATGATGAATCTGACTAAAAGTTGTACCTTTCCATACCTAGGCAATTTTAGGGTCGCGGTTACTGGATCGGCGCATACGAACTAGCCTTTTGTTCTTCCCGCTCGTTATCGCTTTCTGGATATATGCTTACTTCCCTTTCTATGATATCCGCTTCTAGAATTGGCGGGTTGACATGTCTTCATCTCCATCTATATCCTCACACAACGGATCCGACCGGCCGTTGTTCCTCTCCATACTTAGCCAATTTTATGGCCGGCGCTACGGGGCTGATTCTTGCAAACCCACGTGCTTATTGTTCCACTATATACATATTGCACTCAAAACATCCCTGGTCTACAATTCCACCGCGAGTTCCTTATATACATTAACTTCGTTCAAAGTATTTGTTGTTGCTTTCCATCCTCATGTACATCAACAATGCTCTTACTAGTGACAAGTGGACACTGGCACGAAAAATACTTCTGTGATCTGCAATTTATGCCTTAACTGGTGAAAACTCGGCAGGGCTTCAAAATTCCATATCTAGCGACATTTTGAATTGCGCTTTCTCGGACGGGCGGGCTGAAAATCGGGCCTCCATTGTTCTGTGCCCTACAAATAGCACCCATAATTCCACGATATACAAATTGACAAGCTGACTTACCTTCTTGTTAGAAAAACAGGACCGCAGAGCAATAAAATAAAACAAATGCAGAAACAAAACACAGAAGACACACAATACAAGAGAGACACAGATTTACGTGGTTCACCCAGTGTGGG
>JZKD02S0158571.1:104095-115502 GCA_000966675.3 Picea glauca
GGGTGGATATTGCTACTGTTTACGGATGCCAATTCCTATGAAGTATCGAAGAGTACCTAGAAAAATATTTTCAATACTAAATTAGCTCTTAGTAGTAACAACTGGACAGAGAGGTACGAAACAGTTGAGATTGCACCCTCCGCAATATATAAATTGACTACCGGATTCCGACATCGTCCGCTCTTCCGTGTTACAGATTATGCATTCAAATGTTCAGAGCGATACAATTTGAACATCGGGGCTTTGTGCCTACTGCAAACACCTTATCAGCCTCTTTTGGATCCTTCTGTTGCAGGGTTCAGGAAATGTGCAACTCCTGCATTGCCGGATTGACATATCTTTATCTCCATCTATATAACCACACGACGAATCCGAACGATCGTTGTTGCTTTCCATACTTGGCCAATTTTATGTGTACGGTTGATGAGTTGATGCCAATTTCATCTCCAATTGGACCACTCGCTGTTCCTTTTCATACGTAGTGAATCTTATGCCCGTGGTTGCCCAGTTGGCATCAAAATTTATGTGATCTACAATTCCACTGCGAACTACTCCGTTCATTTTCCCTTTTTTTCTTCCCATGTATTATGCGACTATAAAGTATGGACATGATATCTAATAGATCATGTACGGAATTGGTATTCCATACCCAACGACATTTTGGATCGCAGGTTCTCGGGCGGGTGCGTTCAAAATTGGGGCCTCCATTGTTGTGTGTCTTACAAATAGTAGCCAGAATTCTGTGATATACAAATTGAGAAGTGGTCCTACGGACTAGCTGATTGAACACTAGACTTCTATTGTTCTGTGTCCTCCAAACAGAGCTTCCAGTTCCGTGAAATACAAATTGACACACAGAATTCTATGATATACATATTTCACTCAATACCACGGACTCGTTGGTCCTTTTTCCCTTTTCTTCTTCCCTTGTATTATCGCTTTGTGGTTATATATTAGTCACCTTTCTATGATCAGGGGTTCTAGCATTGTCGTGTTGACATATATTTATCTCCATCTATATAATCACATGATGAATCTGACCGACCGATGTTGCTTCCATACTTGGCCAATTTTATGTGCACGGTTGACAGGTTGGTGCCAATTTCATCTCCAATTGGACCACCCACTGTTTCTTTTCATACGTAGTGAATTTTATGCCCACAGTTTCCCAGTTGGCGCAATTGAACTTTGTTCTTTTTTGTTCTGTTATATACATCTTCCACTCAAAATTTTCGTGATCTACAATTCCACTGCGAACTATTTTGTTCTTTTTCCCTTTTTTTCTTTCTATGTATTTTGCGACGATAAAGTATGGACATGATATCTAATAGAGCATGTACGAAATCAATATTCCATACTCAGCGAAATTTTGGATCGCGGGTTCTCGGGCGGGCGCGTTCAAAATTGGGGCCTCCATTGTTGCGTGTCTTACAAATAGCAGCCAGAATTCTGTGATATACAAATTGACAAGTGGCCCTGCGGACTGGCTGACTGAACATTGGACTTCTATTGTTTCATGTGCTCCAAATAACACTTCCATTTCTGTGATATGCAAATTGACACACGAAATTCTGTGATATACATATTGCACTCAATACTGCAGACTCATTGGTCCTTTTCCCCTTTTCTTCTTCCCTTGTATTATCTCTTTGTGGTTATATACTTAGTCGCCTTTCTATGATCGCGGGTTCTAGCATTGGCGGGTTGACATATCTTTGTCTCCATCTATATAATCACACGACAAATCCGAACGACCGCTGTTTCTTTCCATACTTGGCCAATTTTATGCCCATGGTTGGCGGGTTCACAATTTTGAACTCTGCTTCTTGTTGTGTCCTCCACATCTTGCACTCAAAATTTTCATCATCTACAATTCCAGCGCAGGCTCGTCGACCTCGCAAGCTTCACTCTACCACGACTCACAAATGTTTCAAAGTATCTCTCACTGCCTTGCATCCTCGCTAACTTCCTGTCCTTCCTGATATACATTAGTTATGCTCTTACTAGCCATATACAAATTTCCCTCTGGGTTGTCCCACCATATCCTCTTCGTTGTTATGCGTATTGCACTAAAAAAGTTATGAGACATACATTTTGACATTGCAACCCTATTTTGCAGCTTCTTTTTTCCCGTGCCTGCGACCTCCGTACTTTCTTACTATGCAATCAGAAACCTTTCATGTGAACAATTGATCATGCAGGAACTGTCAACATTGTCATTAATGGGCGAATCACTCGAGGAGATCTCCCATTATTTACTTATTAAACCAAGATGTGTGGAGAGTTATTTTCTCCCTTCCAATTGTTCATCTCGAACACGCGTCATCCTATTGGGCCGCTCAAGAAATCTGCAATGCTTAATTACTCATTGCAATATGCCCCGTGTTGGCATTTCTATGTATGCAAATAGTAGAGTTTAATGTTAACAACGCATCATGCATCAGTCATCCAAATTGTCATTAATTAACGAAAGTCTCAAGGACATTTCCCATTCACACGCTTTGGACCAAAATCCCTTCCAACTTTTGCATTTCATTCATCATCTGAAGCAAACAAACGTTCTTATAGACTTATGGCAGCAGGTCGACAGTAGTTTTGTGGAGATACAGTAAATATGTTCGCACACGAGGACCAAAACTTCCAGTGGTCCAGGGCATACTTTTACTATTCATCCCATTCCGCCTAGAACAAAGTGATTTCGACCTCTGGAATCGCTCTTGTAGGATGTGTCCCTGAGGTTTTTGACTCTAAGGAGGTGGTCTCTTGGTGCACCGAAAAATATATTCCAGACCAAAGAATTATTCCATTGCGCGACCATTCTCATGTTTCTTTGTCACCTGAGGTCATCCGCGAGATGTTAAAATTGTTGGAGCCAACATTGAAGTTTAGAGGATAAGACTGCAAGTAGTTTCTAGAAAAACATCATAACGAGTTGGACATCTTAGCCGACCTCCTCGAAGATCTGACAACAGTTCCTGAAGATATCACAAGCTTGAAGGCAAGTTCCTTTAGAAATCCATTCTGGGAAATTGCTTGGTTGTTTACAAGAATAACGGGACAGGCATCCACGGCAACCATTTCCCATATCATTATTTATATTTTGTATTTCACAGTCAAGGAACAATACATTTTCGATTGGGGGAAGCTAATTTCCATTGAGCTATGTTCCTAGTTGTCACGATTCAAAGAATTGAATAAATTTTATATGTCATCCTACTTGATTTTCACAATTGTCCATTGCTGCCCATTTCCAAAACTTTCTCTTTCCAATAAAATAAACTGTGGATTCGACCCAGTAACATTCTGGTACGAGGCCTTGTGGAGGCACAAGGGCTCCCATTGTTTTTATGAAGTTTTTAATGGGTTTGTCTCAATTTTCAAAGATTTACTGTTAGGCAAGGATGCTCTGCAGTTGTCTGGCCAGGAAACCAAGTTTTTGAACAGGAAGGGAAGACTTGAGCAAGAGGAAAATCACAGTGTCCTCATGGTCTTTGTCTCTAAGGAAAATCCTACCTTCCTTCCATGCCACATCACGAACAATATGTTTGTTGTGGAAATAGCAAGGAAATATAACTATTGGTTTCATTTTTTCCATGACAAGAAAAAAAAACAGTGCATTCCTCTGCCCTGGAAAGTCGGAGACTTCGTGTGCAGAAATTGAACCTAACATACGGTGAAAGGCTAAAAGGGTTCGACCCTGATGGCATTTTTCGAGAAAATTTACTGGTTGTTGGCTTTAACAACTATTTTATCCATAGACACCTGACCCAATATAGGGACAGTGTCGACAACAGTCCTTCTTCTGCAGATTGCGAGGCAAAGACATTGCAAAGTGCGACTGGATTCTACAGACAACATGGAAAAGTTTCCAGTGAGAAGAGTGCCCAGTCCCCCGCCAACACTGCCAAGAGCACGACATCATGGAGCACTGCTTCGATGGTCCACCCTGGTAAGAAAGAAACACATAAATCTTCTAGAGGAGGAGGTGATAAGAACCCTCCTCACATAAATATTGATAGTTCTCACAAAATTCCATTGACGAAGAAGAGAAAAAACAACGCAGGGCAGGTGAAAGAACCCGAAATTGAAAGTGGAAAAATGAAACTTGATATTGAAACTGGCCACATGCAGAAAATTGGCGCGTCTGTGGTGGAGATATCTGACACCGACTTTTTTGATGTAGATGAATCCTTCGTAATCCAGAGCGTTATTTTTGACAACCAATCTAAAACTATGGTCATTGAAAAGAGAGATGTAACAAAAAGGAAAGGAAAATATCGCACAGAGATTAACTTTAGGGAAATGTGGTTGTCCCAAATCTCCTCATTTCACTAGGTAACCAGTGAAATTCTTCGTGATTCCATTGGAGGAATTGAGACGAAAAATGCCAATCTAAAGATTGCCTCAACAAATTTGAGCAGGCTTTCATTGCAACCCCAGAATTTGCCAGTCCTTTGGCAAAAATCGTACTTGCTACCACTGCATCCAAGATGAAAGTATCCTCTACCCTCCTTGCATGCTCTAGAGCCCTTGTAGACAATAACATCAACAAAATAATGCAGCGAGTTACTGAAGCCTGGGAAACAAGGCCAATGATTTCCTGCAACATTTGGAGGCCAATTTAAAAAGAACAACATTTTTGTGATCAAGTGCTAGCCTATTTTGCCAACTATGCCATCAACACATCGGAACTAAAAAGAATACAAGAGAAACTCCCCTCCCCAATGCAGACCAAAAAAGTAAAAGCATGTTGGCAAAAGAAAGTTAACAACCTCCAGCTCATTGTCAAGTCATGTAAACAAGTCATATAAGAAAAGGAAGATTTATTCACAAGCCTGCTCTAGATGGACTTAGCCGGAACTACCAACGAAGTTCAAGATCCAAACTTAATTCTCAAATCCTTGTCAATCACCAAAGAATCCTTCCAGGAACAAGTTGATATTTTAAAGGGGTTGTCTTTCGAAAAGTTTTACGACATAGTTGAACATCGTCTAGATGAGAACGAGCATTTGGTACTGGACTATGTGACACACAATGACGAAATTGAACAAAGTCTGCATAGTATTTCAATGGATCTAAGGAAATTAGAAAACAACCTTTACAACATTGAAATCCTGGAAGAAATCAACACACCCCCCATGAAAAGATACATCGAAGAATGGTTCCAACAGAGAATGGAAAGCCTCGTCTAGGAAGGGCTACAACTGCTCAACAAGACTCTACTAACCATCGACGATAGCAACAAAAACACATCGGCTTCATAGTAAGTCTATATTGGCATCTTCTTTTCTTTATCAATCCACTTATGACTTCTTTAAATAGAAAATTGTAACCAAAGACTCATAACTTCCAATTTCTTCTTTTCAGGTCTTCCTCTCTACTGTCGCACACTTCTTTTTTCAACGTTACTAATTCTTGTACTTATTTCTTTTTATGGTTTGCGGCAGCCCCAATCCCAGTCTATATGACAAACACATTTAAATTTCCAAAAACTTGTATTAGACATTGTTAATTTTTGATAACTTCCAAAGAAAACTCATTCGACAATGCCTTTACTGTATACCAAGTTTTGGGTTTCCAGGAAGCTTTCTTATTTTTTCCAAACAAAACTAATTCGGATCTGCTACATTTCTTCTGCCTATTTTTTTTGTCTTCAACGACATTCTTGCTATTCTATTGTATCCTAACTTTTTGGGTGTCCAGAAACCTATAGTTTGATAGATTTCGATTTCTCTTCTGTCCAAAACCCTTTGCTCGCCAGCCCGAGAACCCGCAATCCAAAAACCGCCTAAGTATGGAATGACGACTTCGTTCATGCTCTATAAAACATGTGCAAAGAAAACTAATTCGGCAATGCTATATTTTTTTTGTCCAAGAAAAGCCTTAGTTTTAAAGCAAACTAATTTGGGAATGCTAATTTTTTTGTGTTTTTCTCCACGAACCTATGTAACATACATTATTACTATTCTATTATATGTTTTTAAATGTTCATGTAATTTCCAGAGATATGTAACATACATTATTAATTTCAGGTAAATTTCTATAGTCCGCAACTCGGCGTCTCATTTTGTATACCGCAGAACCTATGTAACAGACATTATTACTATTCTATTATATGATTTTAAATGTTCATGTAATTTCCAGAGATATGTAATAGACATTATTATTTTCTGGTAAATTTCTGTAGTCTGCAACTCCACGTCTCATTTTGTATATCAGAAAACTGTCCTATTTGTAGTGCATGGAAAATCTGAAGCCCAATTTTGAGCGCACCAGCTCGAGAACTCGTGATGCAAATATATCACAGAACTGTCGGTCCTATTTGTAGGGCACAGAGTAAATTTTTTGTGTGTTTCTCTCCACGAACCTATGTAACAGACGTTATTACTATTCTATTATATGCTTTTAAATGTTAATGTAATTTCCAGATATATGTAACAAACATTATTAATTTCTAGTAATTTCTATAGTCCACAACTCCGCGTCTCATTTTGCATATCGCAGAACTATCCTATTTGTAGCGCACGAAAAATCTGAAGCCCAAAATTGAGCCTGCCAGCTCGAGAACCTGTGATGCAAAAATTGGATAAGTATGAAATGAGGGATCCATGCATGCTCTATAAAATCTCATCCCCATACTTTATAAAAGTAAAAATTTCGTATGTATAGAACTAAATATCTACTTTATAAAAGTACATATTTCGTATCTATAATTTATAAATTTATGATAAATTTCTATAGTCCGCAACTCCACTTCTCAGTTTCTATGTCGCGGAATTGTCTGTGCTATTTCTAGGGCACAAAACATTAGAGGCCCAATTTTGACCCCGCCAGCCCGACAACCCGCGACACATTATAAAAGTACATATTTCCTATGTATAAAACTAAATATCTACTCTATAAAATTACATTTTTTGTGTGTATAATTTATGTTGTCCAAGAACCTATAATTTCATAAATTTCAATTTCTTGTGTCTAGGAGCCCTTGTTTTAAAGATATCTAATTTGGTAATGCTCTATTCTTTCTACTAGGTCACATGCAAACCACATGTATTTCAACTCTCCAGCGATGTGTCTGTACTAGGTCGCATTTACTCCCATCCCAACTTGGCAGGGACTGCGCTGCCATGCAACACTTGTTTAAAAAAACAAGTCAAAGAACTCCTCTAAAAAAAATTTAAGATTGTGTAATTATTGACTCACTCCAAACTTAAATATAAACTTTTACTTACACTTAAATGTAAGTTTGTACTTTTACTTAAAGTAATTAAATTTTAATGTTGCTTTAAATATAATTTCAATGTTGTTCCTCCATCTTGTCTGGTGCAAGAAGATCCAACTCCTTTCATCCCTTTGAGGAAGAATGTTATTTCCAAGTTAGCTCGTCTCAACTATACGACTCTCATTTTACATTTTAATGGTCTTTGGCCTCGTCTTGTTAATCTTCATGACTGGATGTCAAGACCTTGGTTGCTATTTTTGAAAGGTGAAGTTTTCACTCACCCCTGTGCTCAAGGGTTTTTCATTGTTGAGTTTGATTTTCAAGAAGATAGAGATTTGATCTTTACTTCTGGCCCTTGGTTCTAGGGAATTTCTAGTTTATGTATGAAGTTGTGGTCTCCTTCTTTTGATCCTTCGAAGGATACGTTATCTTCGACACATGTTTGGGTTAGGCTCCCAAATCCGACCCTGCGTTTTTGGGGCTTATCCTCTCTATGTGCCATTAGTAATGCATTAGGAAGGTTCATTATAGAAGCCTTGAAACAGAAAACCACAACATCTGCACCTATTCTCAGCTCTGTATAGAAATGGATTTCAGCAAAGGGTTCCCGACGGAAATAAACTTGATGAGGGATAACTACTCGTGGACCCAAAAGCTAGATTATGAAAAAAATTATTTATGGTGTCGAGCCTGTTTTGGCACAAGACACTTGGAAGCACAATGACCTAGGGGTCCTAACAAAGCTTGAAAGTGGTGCAAATAAACCTGGTGGGTTGGCTCATAGAGGAGGAGCCCATAGAGGCTCCATTGAAAAACAATGACCCTCCATCCAATGTGGACTCTCCATATCTGGACCCTCCATTGGATGATTCAAAATATGAAATAGAGGAAAATGAGGTCACATCAAAGATTACCGAGCAATCTGAAATGCAACAAGAAACTCCTTGAAATATCGAGAAAAAATAGGATTCAACTTCTCTAGATCCGGGTAAAGAAAGATAAGTTCACCTCAGCGCCATTGCTTTGGTAAGTTGGGAAAATGAGGCTGATGAAGCTGAGGCAACAAAAAAATCAAACCCTCCAAATCCAGAAAATGTGGGAATGGTAGGAATTGCATCGACCCCACTATCTCTAAATGCGGGTTGGATGATAATTGGAAAGAAAAAAAAAGACCTCTTCAACATCCCAACCAATGGTGACAAGAAGTAGGGCTAGGAATCCAACATAATATTTTTTTTTTTTTTTGTATATTACTACGTTATCAATTCGTAAGAATATATTATTGTAAGGACTTATTGATCTAGATGGATATCGGTGGCCACCCACTTTTTCCGACTGGCTCAAAACAGTTTTCTGGCAATTTTGGCAATTTACTATTTTTAGCAGTTTTTAACTTCCGGGGCCATTTTGAGAGCTCAAATGAAGGTTTTTCTAGATATAGGTTCTCAATTATAACCAAAGATATGATTGATCCCCCAAAATGAATCTCCTTGACAATACCTTTCCAACGAGCTATCACACGCCTAAAACGGAGATCGTATGCAAAAGTTACGACCTCGGGAAGTTGATGTACTCACTTACCCAAACGGGCCCACATGACTTTTGGTGCTTCATCTCCTAGGGTTAGGTTTTCAGATGTCTAGGGTTTTTGACATTCCTGGTTATTGTAAAAAGGCCTTCAGAGCCTCATTGTAACCATCTTCTTGAGAATGCGAGTAGTCGTCACATCTCTTCTCAGAGATAAGCTGCCACCATTCTAGCGAGTCTTTTACTCTGTATTTTTATAGTCTCTATACATTTCTTTCAATAATAGAAATTGTGCATCACTGTATATCTGTGTTTATGGTTGCATCTCTAATACATTTATGTTATATTATTGAATATCTGCTATATCTCTGTGCATTTCTTTATTATATCTCCGCTCGCATTTTGTGCCGAAAATAATCCGAATCAGTGGTATCAGAACAGGCTGCTCTTGATCGTTTTTTCAGTGCATGTCCCCGACGAGGTCCGAGTATAGCAAGTTGGGTATCGAGCTTGTCTCTCTTGAAGACAATCGCTCTCGCACACCTAAGAAACCCTCAATGGCAGAAGAAAAGAAAAACGACGGAGCAGATGATCCTATCAATTTGTTGCTTGAGTAAGCTCTCACGCAACAGAGGGACGAAATGATGGAGAATTTTTCCCACATCCTTCAATGCCTGCCGATAATAGCAGGCACATCTTCATCAAGAAGCCACTTTGGAGGCACCTCGCTTTTCAAGGTACAAGTTAATTTTGATATTCCTGTATTTGAAGGACGGATAGATGCAGAAGCCCTAGAAAAATGGATAACTTTGCTAGAAGGTTATTTCTCTGTTCACAAATTTTCCGACAAAGAAAATATCACCTTCGCACTCCTTAAAGCTCTCCCTCATGTCAAACATTGGTAGGAAACTTACTGGGAGAAAAGTTTCACAGAGGAGTCTGGAATATACGGGGCCGATCCCACTTGGGATTTTTTTGTGGATGCGGTAAAGGAACAGTATTACCCTGTTGGCAACTATGAGGACCAGTACATGAGATGGACCACATTGCGGCAAGAGAGGGGCCAAGCAGTTCCGGAGTTCACCAATACCTTCCATACCTTGCACACCAAGCTGGGCATCAAAGACTCCGAGCGACATTTGGTTCTGAAATACTGTGGGGCTCTACACATATACATTCAGACTGAAATGGATTTTCTGGACATCTCATCACTCGGTGTTGCTTATCGATATACTGTTAAAATCGAGCAGAAATTTAAGCACTAGAACAAACGAGAGTTCAGGTATGCAAATCCACAACAACCGAAGTATGACAAAGACGACCCTAACAAACAGTCTCCCGAAAACCAATCCAAGACACAGGAAAAGAAGGGTCACGGGAAGACAAACAAGGACACCGGAAAATGGTGCAAGTTCCACAAAAGTCCCTGGAACAACATCGATGAATGTTTCTCAAAACAGTCATTGGTGGCTGAGATCAAAGACAAAGAGCCGAACCCTGATTCAGAATATGATTTTGAAAATAATGGTAAAGGACAGATCATTGACGCGGATCCCACTGCTATTGTCGCAACTGCAACAATTCAACCAGAAGAACCAACAGATCTTGAAGAGGGGGAGCACCTTTTTCATTCACAGATGTGGGTGAAGGGGACCCCACTACATTTTATTGTTGATAGCAGAAGCTAGAAGAACCTCATCTCAACAGAGGTCGTCAAACAGTTGGGATTGTCGACAACACCACACCCGCAACCATACAACATTGGGTGGCTTCGCCAAGGACAAGATCTTCGTGTCAGCCAACAACGTCGATTGTCATATGACATCCAACCCTTCCAAGATGAGGTATTATGTGATGTTGCCCCACCAGATGTCTGTGATGTTCTCTTGGGCCAACCATATATGTGGAAGCGCCATGTTGTTTATGAGTCTTGACCTCGTAGTGTCATTGTTTCTCTGGGGGGTCATCTCTACAGAATACTAGAGGTAGTTCCAACTACTATTCCACCTAAAAAGTGTCGCAAGGTAGTATCTCATACTGCAAAATTTAGCTTCTTCACAATCTGTTCAAAAGGAGAACAAAAAGACACTACAACCACTACAAACTCGCCCCAAGCACCTTCTATCAAACAGAAACAAGTCGACAAGGTTGTAGTAAAGCGCAAAGATTCCTTATACACATTGTCCTCTCATGTAGCTCGATTTGTTGAACGGCCTCAGCCTCAACAGGTTCGTGACAAACTTCCACAAATTGAGTAGCGCGACGTCTCTAGCAAGGCAAGCAGCGCACTAAGATGCAGATTCAACAAACGCTTTTTCCTCTCCCCCGGGAACTCAACGCAATGGAGACCATTTCTTCCTAAGGAGGGAGGATTGATCCAGGTGGATATCGGTGGCCACCCACCTTTTCTGACTGGCTCAAAATAGTTTTCTGGCAATTTTGGCAATTTACTATTTTTAGTAGTTTTTAACTTCCGGGGCCATTTTGAGGGTCTAAATGAAGGTTTTTTGAGATAGAGGTTCTCAATGATAGTTGAAGACATGATTGAGCCCCCAAAATGAATCTCCTCGACAATACCTTTCCAACAAGCTATCACACGCCTAAAACAGAGATCGTATGCAAAAGTTACGACCCCAGGAAGTTGATGTACTCACTTAC
>JZKD02S0158571.1:116733-133759 GCA_000966675.3 Picea glauca
GATATATGATTTAAGGGTTTTAATCAAATTTTTTGCTTGTTACATGTCTTTGATGGGTGACTCAATTAATTGAGCTTATCCTTGGCTATATATATAAGAGAGAGCATTTAGGATGAGAGTTATTTTTTTCCATCTAGATATTATAAGGAAGAGGAGGGGATCCCATGAAGTTTTTCTTAGAAATTTCACTTTGATTACCCAAAGTTAGGTGTATATGGTGTTTATGGAAGACATCACCATTCACAGAATGCGAGGTAACTCTCCAGAGAGAGATATGCCACTCACCATGGAAAAAGATGTAAAATGTTGTAGTCTAAATGTTTTGAATTGACTCTTTTCCTATTACTCAAAATAATGGGAAGGAAAACCAACATTTTGGCTCTAAAATCTGGCGAGAACTATTTTGGATTGATGGAATTGTAGATATCAATTATTAACATTGCAAAATTATGCTATAATAAAGGTATTTGAGTGCGATGAATCCATTTATACCATAAAAACAATTATTTCAACCATCCAAAAATGCAATTTCAACAAACAAAAAATTTATAATTAAATTTTGATAATAACAAATTAAAAAATTTCAAAATCATAAAACATTTAACCTTATTCCATATAAAATAAATTTTGATGCAAATAAAAATTAAGTTAAATCGAACAAATAACCATATAAATAATTAAAAACCTCATCTAAATTAATTTTAATTTAGGTTTTTTAAACATCTAAAAATGAAATTTTTTATCTCTTGAAAAATAATAAAATAAATTAATTTCTTTTTTATCTATAAAATATTTAAAAAAAAAAAAAATTATCTATAAAATATTCAATAAAATAAATTTAAGATCATAAATATATATCAAATAAATTTCAGTACAATTTCAATTTTACGCTAAGGCTAAATATGAATTTATGCTTGAGGAACAAAGCGGTCAAATTCGAGGTTATGCTATCTATGAGTGTTTGCTCTAATTACCAAGTGGTTAACTATGCATTTGTGCTCTCATTAAGAAGTTAATTATGCCTTTGTTTTTTTGTTTTTTTTTTTAAATAAAAGAAGGATCTTATATTAATTCACAAGTATACAGCTTTGCAGCCACATGTTCTGCTACAGGAGGGAAACCAGAACAAGTGGCTCTAAGTGGTGATGTGTGTCTAAAAAATATTTTACAAAAATTGTGTAGAGGACTGATAGTTTCTACAGGAACCCTGTTCCATCTATCTAGCCTAGGGCTAGCCTCATTCAGAGCCGCCATAACTAAGATAATTACACAACCAGAAAAAAGAGTGAAAGCTATCTTATCACTATCCATTCTATATCTGTAATTAACAAAAACCTGGGACCTGGGGTGAGATGCGTCAAGCCATTGGAGAACCTGGATATCCATGAGAGGTGTAAGCTGGGGTGAATCTCTGCTTGCAAGTTGGGCAACGAGCATGTGTTGGGGCATCTGTGAATGCCTCAAACAACAAGTCCAATCGTTGATTGATGATCCCTTGGTCGTGCACCTGTTCGTCCTACCATTGTCGGATGTCAAAGAGGAGCTCAAGATGCTCCTCTACCAGATGATAGGAAGAAGGTGAGCTCTCCTCTCCCTTGTCCATGCATGTGTCTTCCACTACAGTCGAATCCATCCCTGCACCTGTCAATTGCCATCTTGGGGGGATTTCCTCCTCCACGATGCAACTTCTGTCCCCGCAGTAAGGCTCTCCCAGCTTGAGAACTGGGGGGTGAGAAGGTTGGTCATAGTGGGGAGACGCACCTCTGAGGGTGGCACTGTCACGTTCACCGAGATCGAGCCTGGATGCAAATCTGGAGGTGGCACTTCCTTTTTGATTGTGGTGAGGCTAATGTGTAGAGGCGGGGGAGGCGCCTCTTCCTTCGTAGTGCTAACTTGAAAATGCAAAGGCGACGGTGGAGAATGCGTCGAGAAAGACGAGGTCTCCATTTTTAAAGTGCGCAGGAAACTCTGATTATGAATGCCTTTGTGTTGTTATTAAGCAAAGTGTCTTCACATTTATTAACTATGAAATTATCATATAAAGATAATTGGTCAAATTTTAATGTCCTTCACTACAAGCTTGTGTGTTAATTAAACAAAGTGATCGAATTCAGAAGTGTGGGCTTGTGCTTTATTTAAAAAGTGATAAATTTTAATTTACCTTCCATACGAGATTAAATTATGAAGTATGAGCTTGTGTTTCCCCAAAAAAATTTAGTCAAATTTTTAATAAAAGTAAATAAATAGATTTTTTTTTAAAGTAAAAAAAAACCATTAATCTATCAATTATTTAAAATGTTAAAATTTAATAAACAATCAAATATAAATAAGTTGAAATTTTAATTAAAAACAATAATAAATATACTTTGTAATTTCAAATATAACATTTTAATGGGTTATATATACATTAATGAGCCATGTTTTTTTTGGAGGTTTTTCAAAGTGTTAAAATGAATATATAAAACTTTAGACATAATCACAAAATTATACACTTTTGTGAACACCCATATAAGAAATGATGTAATATATTTATCAGTATGATGCATGTGCATTGCATCTTATATTCATATTTTGAGCATACCCCAACAGTGCTTAACCATGAGACTCATATTCATTATAGATCTCATTCAAAAAGAAGAAATTGTAGTAGATATTGAGGCCTTTGTTGAAGGGTGATATTTCTATCAAAATACTACAAATGCAATGAAGAGACCCTACATGTGTTGTAAGCCTCGGGAACATGACAATCTAGCATGGTTTCATCCATTGCTTATTATTTAGGTTAAGATGATTATGATTTGGAGCTTCCCAAGATCCATAGAAACATGAAATTAAAGGAAATTACTCATCAAGACCATCAAGTATGTTATTTTTATTAAGGATATTGATTGTTCACTTTATCTCTCAAACATGTAAAATGCACTAAAGAGTGGGTTATTAAAACATCATCCCTACACATGTTGATGATAATCATTATTTTCTTACCTTCTCCCTAACTTTTTTAAGAATCCCACATAGCTTCAAAAATGTAATGCTACAAGCATTCTCAAAATATTTGCAAAGTATTATCATATTGATGTCAATGTTGCTAAAAACAAGAAGAAGAAAATGAAATGGTGTGATAGATAATGATGCATGGAATCGGGAAAAGGAGAATGATCATTTGGAGAACAAAGGAGTGAGGATTTGATGATGCCATAAATTGAATGAACAAAATCACAATTCTCATTGTTGTAATCTCATTTTTAGGTTTTGTGACACAAGGTTCAATTTGTGCAAGTACATATCTAAACTTAATCATGAACATGCAAGTTAGAAAATTTCACCAAGCTTAATAGAGTTTTTAATATAATCATTAAATACTTTTATGTGAAACAAAGAAAAACTATGCATTCTCTTTATGATGAGTTGGACCAAACATATACAAGATTGGTTGATTGTTGAAATATTTACATTCAATTATTAGTTATGTATTTTGTTCCCCTTATTTATTGTATTAGTGGGGATGCCATGAATTACATACTAAATGGTTGAAAGACCCTCCAATGTGCTAAAATAATAATCATATATTAGATACAAAAGCTATAACCTTGTCATGAATTTTAAGAGGAAACACATAGCATTATGAATGCAATAAAATAACTATGAATCAACTTTGCTAAATATTATTAGTGAGATGGAATATGTGAACATGAAAAAAAAGAGATAACTTGATTTCCTTGAGCTTGCTCATTGTCATTTAAAAACTCATTTGTAATCAATCTTACTAATAAGCTCCCAATATCATTGTTTTACATTCATAGCCTATGACTAATTGTTTTGCTTTTTTACAAAGGCAAGAGTGGAGGAAAATATAGCATAGGAAATGGCATCATGACAAGTGTCGGAGGCAAAGATAACAAAGAAAATGGCATTATGATAAGTGTAGGATTCAAAAACATGAAGAATGTAAACTAAATGAGATGGCAATTCTCATATTGACAAGAATAAAAAATGCTTATAACACATGAATTCAAGTGGGGTTTCACAAAGACTAGGTATCTAAGCTTATTTGGGAAGCTTTCATTAAATGACATAAAATAGTGCATACACTAATAAGTGGTATGATATTTATCTAGACGCTAGCTATGTAATGGATTTAATGTTATGAAAGGATACACTGTTTTAGCTTACACTATATTAGAAAATAGATAAAAGCCAACTAAAATATAGATGATTTTAGTCTTTAAATGTCAAAGCCAAATATTATGTGATGATCCAATTTTCATTGATCAATCAAGCACTGAAAGTAAAGACATTGATAGGTTATTGAAAATATGACCCTTCTTTTAACATTTTATGATATTTATTGTATTTCACCTCTGAAAATGAGTAGAAATGACAATCGTCCGGGTTCGAATCTCACCTGCAAAACAACTAACTGGCCTGAACTTCAGCTGCACAACACATTGACTGGCCTGTGCACAGTGCACACTATCTATCTATCCGCCTACGTCTCCGCGTCATTGCGTACGTAGCTGGAACTCTGGAATCTGCACGCGAGCGGCGACAGAGGTATTATTTTCCACTGGAATTATCGTGAATCTGCATGAAATAAATATATTAACGGTACTATCTTGAATTGGGCGATGAAATAGCTTTAAAAATAGGAGTGTGGTTAGATAACAGTTATAGTGTTTGTTGAATGAAATATGTTAAGGGTGCACACGTGTCTTTCCTCCAATGAGGAGTTGGAGATTCATGCCAACATGCATGAATGCATATCATGTGCATGGTCTGGCAAGCACTCCATGATATGATGGAATGGGATGGCGATGGATGAGTCATTGTTCCCACATACATATGTATGAATGATACATAATGGGACAGGGGTGAAAGATTCTTAAGAGTACTTAATAAATACTGATGTACCTAACCATGAAATTGTGTCCACATAGTTCCTAGAGTGAGTGTCTATGTCCTTGTGTGAGGACAAATCTACAAGATTCTTGTAGTCTAAAGTCTTCAATAATATTAATGGAGTCTTAGTCACAATGGGACATGGGACAAGCAAGGCCCCATTGTTTCTAACATACTTGTAACCTAAAGTCTTCAACTATATCAATAATTGGGCCTAGGCGGGAATGGGACATGTAAATTTGGCACTTAAAAAAAAAAGTCACTATCTCTAATGATTGGACCATAAAGTTCGAGTGCCTTTCGAAAGAGGGAACATTGACATGTAAATGTTTAACAAATGACATGGCACGAGGATGTGGACGTGTCGTATGCCCTACACCTATGGAGGAGGGTCAATATAATGATATAAACTTTCATCTCCCTGACTAGGGAGAAGACCTCAAACAGGTACTCTTGGAATAAGATCTATTCGTGTTTGTTTATGTTTTTCTTAATTTTTCTTTAATGTTGAGACATTGTTGTTGAGGCTTTGCTTTAACTTTTCAATTTATTAATGAATAGATTACTCAATTAGGTGAAGCATTATTTGGAAGCATTTTTAGAATGACAAAAACTTGAAATCTGAGTTAAGGGGCTTAAATTTAACACAAAGTTAAAAAACTATAAAAATTAAACTATGATTGTTGAAAGCAACATTCAAAGAGGAGTCTAGATGCAAAGTCAAATTTCACATTTACATCAAATAATAAAATGTATAGGAATGGATAACTCATACAATGAATATAGCTCAAAAACTTTAAGAAATTAGAAGAAAATCCGCAGTCCAAGGGAAGCTTCAGGTCAAAGGAACATAAAGTGATGAAGAATGAATCATGGAGAACTCGATCGATTAACCGTATTCCACACTCAAAGAGTGAATAATTTACAATAGATATAGGTTACATGAGTAACTAATGTGTCATAGTAGTGATCTAGAGAGATCTAGACACTCAATGGCAGGCACTGGAGTGAACTGCCACCTAGTCCTAGTTAATTGATCCATGCAATCATCAGTTAACTAAGTCACGACTTCCACCAGTCTAATTAAGTGTAACTGAGTGTAACTAACTCTAAACTGAAGAGGAACATCCTATTTTGTAGGGGAATATTCTCTAGATAGAATATTCTCATCTAAGGAAGAGTTATCAACATTGAACGATAAAACTTAGGAAAATAATTATAGGTGAGTGTGTACTATCTCCGACACCCCCCCTGAACACTACTATGGTGTACATGATGAATGAGTCCCGACAACCAAGGCCATGTTATGTACCCATTGTAGAATCCATCTAAGAATGAAACACTGAAAAAATGAGGAAAGAGGAAAAACCTCACGGGAAAAACCCACCATCAAGATACAATGCATAAAAAAAACAAAAAAATGAGAAGGAACAAAAATAAGTGGCTAAGCAATTGTGTCCTTCACTCCATGAAGACCTCGCAATTGTGCAAGTTTGTGCTTGTTGAAAATTTTGTTGAAGATGTAGATGTCTACATGGATCTAATGAAGTAGATGCACCAGTGGGATGTCCACACATATCCACTTTCCTTTCTTGTAATAAAGAGGATCCAAATAAAGTTTGGATGAAATTTTGAAAACCGTGCGGCTATTTCTGGAAAAATGTTGAAATTTTGTTGATTTTAAAATGGTCATAACTTCGCTTCCTGAACTCCGTTTCAGACGATTTGTTTTTTGAAATTGGATATTTTTCCAAGAGGAATTCAAATATCCAATTTTTTTCTGCAATTTTTTCTCAGAAAATATCAGAATTGAATCTGATGTGCACGACCCCTTTTTTGTCTCCCAAGATGCATGCATGACACATGCATGTTGCTCCTGAGATGCATCCATGGCACATGCAAAAGTTTTTGCATGCGATTTTTGAGATGCATGCATGATATCTTCCATATGAAATTCAGAAAACAAATCTGAAATGGAGTAAACATCATCTGCAATTAATGAAACAAGAAATTGTGCAAATACTTGTGTAGAAGACTCTTTTGAATAAAAGGCTTGATCTTATGATGGTTTCTCTTCTGGATCTATCTTTTGAATCTCCTGCATGAAATATTCCTTATTCTCAAATAGAACCTCCAATCTTCTCCATAATTCGTTTGGAGTTGAGTCTCGCGAGTCATCATATACTTGGTGGAAAATTTCAGGAGAAATAGACAAATACATACATCCTATGGCCATATCTTGTCTATTGAGAAAGTCATTTTTCTCATCGGTAGAATTAAGCTCTACTTCCATTTCCATAGTTATTTGGTACAAGCCTCTGCATCTAAGCTGAAGTAGAATTTTTGGCTTCCACTGCAAATAGTTATGAAGCGTGAGAAGTATTGTTGACGAATAATCCATCTTTTATGTGTTCTTCAATCTTCAGTACCTGCAAAAAGAGTCTGGTGTGTCTTTTTCCTAGCAACATGTTGGCTCTGATACCATGTAAATGTGGATGAACCTGCACAGATAAGATCTAGATAGCAAATGACATACATAGTTTTCATAAAAATGAGAGAACAGAGAAATGAGAGAGTGAGAACAAAGAATTTTCATTAACCGTATTCCACACTAAAAAAGTGAATAATTTACAATAGATATAGGTTACATGAGTAACTAATGCACCATAGTAGTGATCTAGAGAGATCTAGACACTCACTGATAGACACTGGAGTGAACTACCACCTAGTCCTAGTTAACTGATCCATGCAATCATCAGTTAACTGAGTCACGACTTCCACTAGTCTAATTAAGTGTAACTGAATCTAAATTGAAGAGAAATATCTTATTTTGTAGGGGAATATTCTCTAGAGAGAATATTCTCATCTAAGGAAGAGTTCTCAACATTGGATGGTAAAACTTACGAAAATAATTATAGGTGAGTGTGTAATATCTCCAACACTTAGGGTCTAGTGGAATTTTCATTCATTCATTCATGTCTCTGGATGTTCAAAGATCTTCAAGCATTTCCTTGTTTTTAAATAAGGATGATGGTGGCTCATGTAAAAAGTTTATAAATCCAAAAGAAATGTACATCACTCTGAAGGAGTGAGTGTGAAGGGTTCTTATCCAAGTCAAATAGTATTTAAATTTCTTCAGTAAGGTTCCAAGGATTATATCCTATAAAATTTTATCTCTACGGCTTGCATATTTTATGCTTCCATATATATGTTTTTCCTATAAATGCTTATTAAATTCAAAATTGAAAAAGAAAAATGAGAATGATGTATCGGTATCAAAGAGAGTGCCAAAATCACAATAAAAACGATGAAATGAATATGGTGTGTGATAAAGATTTTATTAAATATAACAATGATTGAAAAACCAACAAGTGACAACAGTGTCCGTTAGAGTTTTGATAAAGCGAGAGAAAATATTTATAATAGTTTTCTTGCAAGTCGAAATTGATAGTTAGTAACATAGTACATGTAGGTAACAATAAGGAAGAATCGAGTAAAGCAGGATACATGCGCAAAAGAGGATCACGTTAAACGTTTTGCACCTTTACTTAAAATTAATTGGAATTTAAGTCGGCTAAAAATGTCGAGACAAAAAAATATATATGATGTTACTTGAAAAAATGTTTATATCATAAAATTGCATATAAGAAAATTGCATCACATATATATGAGGGTGGGGGGTAATATTAGAGAAAACATAATATGAGGGTGGGAGTGAGGAGTAATATTAGAGAAAACATTATTAGAGAAAATATTATGCTTTCTCTAATATTTCCCCCTACCCTTTCTCTAATATTACCCCCTACCCCCACCTTTATATTATGTTTTCCTTAATATTACCCCCCACCGCCACCCTCATATTGGTAGGGGGTAATATTAGAGAAAACATAATATTTTCTATAAATATTATGTTTTCTCTAATATTATCCCTACCCCCAACCTCATATTATGTTTTCTCTAATATCAACCCCCAGCCCCACCCCCAATAATATTTTATGAAAATATTATATTACCCCCTACCCCCTACCCCCACTCCCACCCTCATTTATGTTTTCTCTAATATTACCCTCCACCGCCACCCTCATTAATGTTTTCTCTAATCCCCCACCCCTACCCTCATATTATGAGGGTGGGGATGGGGGGTAATATTAGAGAAAACATTATTAGAGAAAATATTATATTTTCTCTAATATTATCCCCCATCCCCACCCTCATATTATAATATTAGAGAAAACATTATTAGAGAAAATATTATATTTTCTCTAATATTACCCCTCACCCCCACCCTCATATTATGAGGGTGGGGATGGGGGATAATATTAGAGAAAATATTATGTTTTCTCTAATATTACCTCTCACCCCCACCCTCATATTATGTTATCTAATATTATCCCCAACCCCCACCCTCATATGAAGGTGGGGTGAGGATTAATATTTGAGAAAACATTTTATGTTTTATCTAATATTAGCCCCCACCCTCACCCTCATATGAGGGTGGCGGGTAATATTGGAGAAAACATATTACATATTATGTTTTCTTTAATATGAGAGTGGGTGTGGGGGGTAATATTAGATAAAACATATGTTTCCTCAAATATTACCCCCCACCCATATGTTTTCTCTAATATTACCCCCCATGGCCACCCTCATATTATTACCCACCACCCTCTACCCCCACCCTCATATGAGCATGGGGGTGGGAGGTAATATTAGAGAAAACATCATAGGGTGGGGGGTAATATTAGAGAAAACATAATATGTTTTATCGAATATTACCCCCGACCCCTAACCATTATGTTTTCTCCAATATTACCCCTCACCCCCACCCTCATATGTGGGGGGTAATATTAGAGAAAACATATGATATTTTCTCTAATATTACCCCCCACCGCCACCCTCATATTATGTTTTCTCTAATATTACCCCCCACCTCCACCCTCACCCTCATATTTTCTCTAATATTACCTCCTACTCCCACCCTCATATTAGAGAAAATATGTGTTCTCTAATATTACCCTCCACATATGATGGTAGGGGTGGGGGTGTGGGGTAATATTAGAAAAAACTTATGATAAGGGTGGGGGTAGGGCGTAATATTCTCTAATATTACCCCCCATCCCCACCCTCATATTAGAGAAAACATATCATATGAGGGTGGGGGTTGGGGGTAATATTAGAGAAAACATCATATGTTTTCTCTAATATAGGGTGGGGGTGGGGGGTAATATTAGAGAAAACATATGAGGATGGGGGATAAAATTAGAAAAAAAAATCACTTGTTTTCTCAAATATTACTCCCCACCCCCACCCTCATATGATATTTTCTCTAATATTACCCCCCACCCTCATATGTTTTCTCTAATATTACCTCCCATCCCCACCCTCATATGATGTTTTCTCTAATATTACCCCCCACCTGCATATGTTTTCTCTAATATTACCCCCCACTCCCACCCTCATATGAGGGTGGGGGGTAATATTTAAGAAAACATATTATGTTTTCTTTAATATTACCCGCCACCCACACACTCATATGAGGGTGGGGGGTAATATTTGAGAAAATATATTATGTTTTATCTAATATTTCCTGCCACCCCCACCCTTATTTGAGGGTGGTGGTGGAGGGTAATATTGGAAAAAACATATACTCCCACCCTTATATGAGGGTGGGGGTGGAAGGTAATATTGAAGAAAACATATTAAAACATATTACATATTATGTATTCTCTAATATTACCTGCCACCCCCACCATTATATGAGGGTGGTGGTGGAGGGTAATATTGGAGAAAACATATTACATATTATGTTTTCTTTAATTTGAGGGTAAGGGTGGGGTGGAGGGTAATATTTGAGAAAACATATGTTTCTTCAAAATATTACCCCCCACCCTCATATTATTACCCACCACCCAGCACCCCCAACCTTATATGACGGTGAGGGTGGGGGTGGCCGGTAATATTAGAGAATACATCATATGGTGGGAGGTAATATTAGAGAAAACATAATATGTTTTATCTAATATTACCCCCCACCCCCACCCATTATGCTTTCTCTAATATAACTCCCCACCCCCACCCCCATATTTTTTTTTTTGTGGGGGTGGGCGGTAATATTAGAGAAAAGATAATGGGTGGGGGTGGGGGTCGCGGGCAATATTAGAGAAAACATATGATGTTTTATCTAATATTACCCCTACCCCCACCCATTATGTTTGATCTAATATTACTCTCCACCCCCACCCCCACCCTCATATATGGGGGGTAATATTAGAGAAAAAATATGTTTTTTTCTCTAATATTACCCTCCACCCCCACCCTAAAATGTAGGGGGTAATATTAGAGAAAACATAATATTTTTTCTCTTATATTACCCCCTACATATGAGGGTGAGGGTGGGGGTGGAGGGTAATATTAGAGAAAACATATGATATTTTCTCTAATATTAACCCCCACCTCCACCCTCATATTTTCTCTAATATTACCCCCCACCACCACCCTCATATTATGTTTTCTATAATATTCCCCCCACTCTCACCCTCATATCAAAGAAAATATGTTTTCTCTAATATTACCCCCCACATATGAGGGCAGGGGTGTGGGTAGAGGGTAATATTAGAGAAAACATATGATGTTTTTATTTTTTCTAATATTATCCCCCATGTTTTCTCTAATATTATCCCCAAACCCCACCCTCATATTAGAGATGTTTTCTCTAATATTACCTTCCACCCCCACCCTCATATTAGAGAAAACATCTCATATGAGGGTGGGGGTTGGGGTTAATATTATAGAAAACATCATATGTTTTCTCTAATATAGAGTGGGGGTGGAGGGTAATTGTTGGTTAAACTCCCTTCGTGCTACCATTCTGGGGATGACCCAGGTTTAGGTCTACTACGGTTTCCAACAAAACCCCTCTAAAACTATCGGTCCTCCTATTAAATTAGAAAGCAACACAATGCACAGAATGCACTGAGCAGTCTCACCTGAGATAGTTCTTATGGGTGGCTGCAATGCTCAGGTGCTTGCAACTAGGAAATGAGTGGAGATATGGTATTACTCTCTATTATCTTCATTTGTTTAATCTAACATTCAACTTATCTTCATTGATCTGTCATTCTTACTCATGCATGTAAAATAATAGATCTAACTAAGTCATTCATACATTTGTCTAACATCTAATCATTAACAACAAAGGAGATACACAAAATTCCATCAAATAACACCTGATCTACCGTGGTTCACCCCTCCTAGGCTATGTCCATAAAGATTTGGCTGCTATGCTCTTTTATTATTATGTTCCCAAGACTACATTGCCTCGTGCTTTACAATTCCCCATCTGTGGGTCGAGATCTACAATGAGGTGGACTAGATCAAACCAGGCTCGTCAGCCTGTGATCTAACCCTCAAGATCCACCCTTATTTCCTCTCCTTAGCTCAACAACTTACAAAACATATCAGACTTACAATCATTCTCTCATCGAACGACACATTGACAATACTCAACCAAAAAGGAACCAGATTCCGACATGAACAACCAACAACCTCCCACCTAGACCTCCTAGGTACCTACTTATACATATCTCTGACTTACCAACCATTACATTCTCTTACCAAAACCCTAACCCTATCATGGCTAGGTCTTCTTTCATGTGCGCCTCGCATGCTCTCCTCTTCTGCATGCACGTCTGTCTTGCATGTGCTGCTTCTCCTGCATGCGCATTTTCCTTACACATGTTGTTTTTCCTGCATGTGCATCTGCTTTTTGCATGCTACTTCTCCTACCAGTTGTATTTCTCCCATGTCGTGCTTTTCTCCCGAACTAGGCTTGTGCCTAACATGCCCCCAACACTGACATCGTGACTTGTCCCGAGTCACTGCCTAACTCCAGTGTCTGTCACTACTTGTGCCAGTGCTTCGTACATATCTACTATCCATTGGCACTACTCCTGAGCCTGGTTTCTCTTTACTGACATGGCTTCGACCACCTGCGCAGTGGCTGGTGGTCGTAAGATCTCTCTCCCCTCCAAGCCTATCTTTTCGAGGCGTACTTTTGTTGTGTTGATTTCCATGACCAAATGTTCTGCCTTTTCATGTATGGGCTCTAACTGAGTTCCTGCATCATTTTTTCTTCTGCTTGAAGGTTCTTCATTTCTGCGACAATCTTGATCTTTTTTGGCAGGGACATTGTCCTCTGTCACTGCTTGACATCTTCCATTGTTGTGTGCAATTTATCTTCCTTTCCTTGCAGCTCCTATAGGCTCTCATCCTCTAATAGTTGTGTCCATAGTTGGTCGCTCTTTTCCAACAGTTCCACCACTCTATGTATGTTCTGTGCACTGCTTTCTGCTCTTGGTTTCTCTTTCCTTTGTGGTGACGATACCCCACCCTCTGGTAAAAAATCTTTCTCTGTTTCATGCTCTGGTTCTGGCTCTAAGCCCCGTTGCATGGGATCCATGGTTGGTTCTGCTTCCTGCGGCCCTTTTCCCCTGGATGCGTCGGATTTTGTCCATTCGACGTCCTCTATTCACTGCTCGGGCTCTTGTGTGGATTCCTGCTCCTCTTCCACATGCAATGTGGTCTGCTCATACTCTAGTGTCTGTGTTTCATCCATATCCACCACTGTAGGCATCTCGTTTGTTCATGTTTGAGGCACCTGAGTACTACTACGTGTGCTTCGTCTAATTCTGCTCGACGCTCCAACCATTGGTGGTGACATGGCGAAGAAATCTGATTTGTAGGCTTCCAAATCGACAGAGGCTAGGGAAACTTGGCACTCTATCGCTCTTCCACTCGGCTCTGCATTCTTCTTCTTAGAAAATAACACAATGGGTCATTTCCCCCCCTTTTTTCGACTATATAGCATAACGAAGAAGTAACAACTATGTCGCACTGACAATTGTTGCTTTTTCACTTTTTGTGGTGTTTCCTACACACTATACCTTTCTACTGGTTAACTTCTTTTCTGTGCACGGTGTTTTCAAACCCTATTTTCCTTTTGTCACACTGTTTTGTTCTACCAGTTCTATTATGTCAATACCCTCCATGTGCGTCGGTCTGTTTTTGTTTTTATCTTATTTTTACTTTTTATGGATTTTCTTCTTTTTATTTGTTTTTCTCGTTTTCTCTCTCTTGCTTCTACTATAATACACTATATACATGTCTTCCTACTGCACAATAACTTTCTAGGTGTTAGGAGGTTGACTGTCCCTATACAGTTTCAGTCAACCCCCATTGATCATTCCTCTGAGTTTTGTACCTCTTAAATCTTTAAACTATACAACTCCCCCTTCTGTGACAGTTTTCACTTCATATGGTCCCAACCAATGCATTGTGAATTATCCTGGGTGCTTAAGAAATTTACTGTCATACACCAAGACTAGGTCTCCCTCCTTGAAACTCTTCCTTTTAATATGTCTGTCATGCCAAGATTTGTCCCTTTCTTTCTGTACTTCTTGGTGAAATCCTGCTAGAATCCTATCTTCTTCCATCTCCATTAAATGACTTAGCCTTTCTTGTACCGCACCTCATTCTGTCATGTTGGTGATTGCTGCTACGCACAAAATAGGTACCAAATATTATAATGGAACCATTACTTCGTGTCCATACACCAACCTGAATGGTGTATGTCTTGTCAATTGTTTGCATGTAGTCCTATATGCCCATAATATTGTTGGTATCTTCAAATCCTAATTGTCCCTGTTGATGTTGTAGATCTTTGTCAATTCATTCTCTAGGATATTATTAAAGGATTCCACTGTTCCATTTGCTTGAGGGTGATATGGTGTACTCTTTTGATGATAGAATTCAAGCTCCTCATTCATAGCCTTGATAGTACTATTGATGAAGTGAGTGCCTTGGTCACTCATCAAAATCCTTGGGCATCTAAATCTAGTGATCACTTGCTCAAATGGGAAGTATGTTGTTGTCTCTACGTTACAATCTTTTACTAGTGTGACTTCTTCCCATATCGTTAAGTACTATGTTGCAGAAATGATATACCTTGCTCCTGACCTCTTTGCTGGTGGATTAATTGGTCCGACAAAATCTATTGCCCATTTTTCGAATACTTGCAGGGTTACTTGCGGTCTTATGGGCATCTCATCCCGTCTATTAGGTTTTCCAACCCTATGACATACATCACATCTCTGGCAATAGTCCTTTGCATTTCTGTGAATGGTCAACCACCATAGTCCTGCGTGGTAGATTTTCCTGTGTAATGTCCTCCGACTACTCCCTCGTGAGCCTCTACTAAAATCCTAGGCCTTTCATGTTCTAGTAAACATCTTATCAAGATGTTATCTACACCCATATTGTATAAGTTTCCTGCAATCAATTGATAGTATGCATCTCTGACTACCAGATTTTTCTTCTGCACAATGTTGAATTCTTGTGGCGCAGTCCCTGTACTCAAGTATTGAATGATGTTGGCAAAATATTCATCAGCTACTTGGACTGAAATAATTGTGCATCAGAGAAGTTGTGCTCTAAATTTGTAGGTTCTTCTCCATTGGTGATCCTCGACAGGTGATCGGGTCCTGCATTCAACTTCTCTGGTTTGACTATCACTTCAAAGTCAAATTCTTGAAACAACAGTAACTATCTACAAATCCTCCCCCCAACACTGGCTTATTGACTAGGTATTTGAGGGAAGAATGATCTGTGAACATTTTAAAATGTTTCCCAAGTAGATTGTATTTGAACTTTTGTAATGAATATACCATTGCTAGGCTTTCTCTTTCTATGGTATTGTAGTTATGCTCTGACTCTGACAGTTTTCTGCTTGCAAATGATATAGGATGATTTAACTCTCCTGCTCTTGGCTACACTAGAATAGCTCCAAGTTCTATGGCTGATGAATCTACATGCACATGAAATGTATTTTCCCAACCTAGGAAAACTAGTATTGGTGTTGTTACCATCTTGTCCTTTAGAGTGTTCAACCCCCACTGACAGTCCTCATTCCACTGGAATTTACTATCTTTCTTTAATAGTTTCTCTATCGTTGCAGTGATCTGCACATACCCTTTTATGAATTTCTTGTAGTAGCCTATGTGTCCCAATGTTTCTCTCAACTGACATACTGATTTTGGTGGTGGTAAATTGACCATCACTGCAATCTTGGTAGGATCTACTATCAAGC
The DNA here is from genome assembly GCA_000966675.3 of Picea glauca. Classification (NCBI taxonomy): domain Eukaryota; kingdom Viridiplantae; phylum Streptophyta; class Pinopsida; order Pinales; family Pinaceae; genus Picea; species Picea glauca. The sequence goes on from JZKD02S0158571.1 coordinate 132,776, forward strand.
CTTGTTTGCACCCTCTATGGCCCAATAGTATCCCAAAAGGTATCCCAAAGATGAACTTATTGATATTTAATATATTTGACATTGATTTCATCTTTCCAATATCAGCCTTAATACTTACACATGATCTTTCAACAGACTATAGACTGTCCAATCATCCAGATATACTTCTAAAATATGATGGATGAATTCTTTGAATGTAGCTATGACTACTCTTGAGAATATTGTTGGATCATTCTTCAGTCTAAAATGCATGATTGTGTACTGGTAGGATCCCCATTTTGTGGAAAAAGTGGTCTTGTACCTGTTTTCTAGGGCTATCTTAATATGATGGTATCCTGGGAAGCCATCTGTGAATGAGTATGCTTCTTGGCCTCCTACATTCTCTAATACTTCATTTGTGAAAGGGGTAGGAAAAGGGTCATGTAGGAAAGCATCATTCAACTTCCTTAGATATACACATATCCTTATGCCTCCTTGACTCTTCTCTTGGACTACCATAGGGCTTATCCATTCTGATTCTTCTATTGGTTCTATGATTCTAGCTTCCAACATTCTGTCAATTTCGGCTTTGATTTTCTGCTTATAGATTGGGTTCATTCTATACAGTCGCTGTCTGACTGATCTAGCCTCAGGTTTGAGAGGTGTCTTCATCTCTCCTAGCTCTCCTTCTATTCCTTTCATCTCTGTAAAGGTTGTTGGGAACATGTCACTGTACTCACGCAACAATTTTTGTTATTCTTTCTACTTTCTACTCATCCCAGTAATCTCCAATGCTGGCCATTTTGGGATTATCATTTGTCCCAATATTTACTTTCTTCACCTTGATTGGTGCAGAAAATACTTATGATGTCAGAGATGGACCTTCCACCTCTCTTTCTCATTCAATTTATGTAATTTGAATGTTGTGTGGTTCATCTTCATCTGGTGCTTCTTCATGTACATGATAGCATGACAATAATTCTTTCATTATCTGTATGTTCTACT
>JZKD02S0158571.1:145386-165572 GCA_000966675.3 Picea glauca
GGAAACAAATAAATTTGGGTTTTCGGTCTAGGTAGAGGAAGAGATCGATGATAAATTATCCACAAACCATAAGTTGGAAATCCATATTAATACCCTCATCTCTACAGTCTCATTTTCCTTAGAGACATTGGGTCAACATCGGGTGCTAATTGGGAAGCTTCAAGATGAGGTGGACTACTTGAGAAGACATGGGGAATCTTTTTAGCAACAATTTGATCATTGGGAAGTAAGGATTGAGTCACCAATCTAGGCTTTGGACTCAGTCTGCTCACACAGGTTGGAGAAGAAGTGGGTGTGGTCATTGTCGGACCTGAACATTGTAGCGATGTCCTCAGAAGAGGAAATTATGAAAAGGGAAGAGGTTTGAATGCATCTTTTTTAGGATTAGCATGTTTTGTTTTGTTGTTAAAATACTTGATGTATTTTACCGGATATATTTAGTACAGTATGGTAATAGTCATAGGAGATTATGGATCTATAGACATAATATAGAAACATGGATAGTAGAAGGACTTCTGGAACTGATTTTTTTTTTATGTTAATCAGTTCCTAGATTTTGTACCCAACGACCTCGACCGTGCCCTTTTTAATGAATAAAATTTTCCAGTCTTTGTTAAAAAACAATGAAGCAACACACCTTCACGGAAATGTCATGCACCACAACTATAGAAGGAATGCACATTGCACCAATATTTTCCTATGAATGCTAGGCAAAAAATAAAAGATACTACCTATGTTAAAATGTACATCCTTGATCACTACTCTAATCCTATTATTCTCTTATGCCATAGTGGAGGTTAGAAAGTTGTAGCTTCTTCTATGTTTTGAACATAATTATATACATGCAATGTTTAATCATATGATACAATTGAAAATATCATTGTTGTTTGTCAATGTAATTAGAGGATAATGCTAGGAATATGTAGGTATTTCTTATTTTGAGAAGACATATATAATTTATCTTATGAACAATTAATGTAAAATTAGTTCTAAATAATACTAAACACATGGTTTTGTATTTACTAGTAATTAGTGATGATAATAAAAGTTACCTTCTGTTTTATTTCATTTGCATATAAAATTATGATTCAATATATGGGTAACAAATAGCTTTAGATGATATCTAGAATTAAAAAATTTACACATGTAACATCTTTTGCTTTTGCCATATTTGGACAAATTTATTATGCCATTCACTTCTCTATATTATCTTTTTTTCATCGTTTATTCTCTCACTAAATATGATGGTCATACAAGCTTATGTTACTTAGTTTTTTTTGGTGTTCCCTTTTCCTGCTTCAGGGGTATGCTAGTTTTAGTAATGTTGATTTTCTTCTTTACGCTGGTTAAAATAGAGAGATACTTTTGATCTTCTATATTAGGGTTGATATTATAGATTAGGGTTGATCACTTCCTTGTAGTATCTTAATTTTCTCTTATCCTCTAATTCTTTATCACACCACAATTTCTCCTTAAATTTAGATGTAATAATATTTTTAATATTATTGTTATTCCATAAAGTGACCTCTTCCTCGATACCCCAATGATTTATCCTAGACTTGGCATCTTTATGCCAACCCCTTGGAGCCATGGGTGGTCATGACTAGATTTTGAAGCAACCTTAGTGAGCCTCTTGTGTTCAATGTTGTTTATCTTATTCTTGTACATTAAGTACCTAGTCATAGTCATGCTCTCAATGGGGAAAAGTCTCACTTCTATGAGGAGGATAGGATATGGTGTGTTTCCTTTAATCTTAAGATTATAAGTTATAAAACACTTTTGTATTTGCTTGATCTTTCTCCACGATTCTCTAGAGATGTTATAGCCCTAAAATTCACAACCACATAAGATAACATGAGTGACAAGAGTCTCAAAAGGAGTTTTATTATTATTATCACAAAGACAAAGGTCTATTGATTTACAACTATTGTCAAGTCCATAATAAGATTTCCAACCCCCATTTATCCTTTTCTCAATTCTATAGTTCTAGTTGATCTTGTGTTGAAGATCGATTATGATATGTTTGTATGAAGTCACTTCCTCCAATTTGTTGTTTTCATACATGAAATTAGCGTAAGAATTTTTTTTGGGTTTGATTATCATGACCTTTGTTTTGTCATTGTTAACAATCATAAATGCACTAGAGGAAAAATCCTTAAGAATCTAAGTTAGCTGCTTGTTGATATCATTGGGACTCCTCACCATAAGAATAACATCATCAACATAAAGAAGAAGGATGATGTCTATTCAACCTAGAGATGTGTTGACACATATTTCTTCTTCCAAGAAACCTTCTAACTTGTCGATGTATATGCCCAAAAGGGTAGTGGACATGGGACAACCTTGCTTAACTCCTATATTACAATTAATTTATTTCGATTGGTCCTTAATGTTCCTAAACTTGGCAATAACATTCTCGTACAACCTTAATGCAACAACTCTCAACTCAAAATGAATGTTTAACTCTTCTAATTTATTCCAAAGGTTAGTTTTGGGCACTATGTCAAATTCTTTTCTAAATTTAACAAAGAAACATGGGAAATTGGTTTTATTATTGCGACCCTCCTTCATAATGATCTTAATCATAACAAGGTCATCCACAGTTGAATGACAACTTCTAAATCCAACTTGGCCTTTAGTTCTTTTTTTTGTGGCTTTCTAACCATACATTGATCTTCTTTTCAAGAGCAATTCCATATAAGTTCGTTAAAAGAGGGCTCATCATAATGGTCCTATAATCGAAGGGATTGTTTTTATCCCCTCTTTCAAAAATAGGGATAACAAGGTTTTGTGTTTGGGGTTTAGGGAAACCCTATGTGATTATTAAATTGAAGAGCTTCTGAATATAAAGGATGAAAATATGCCCTCCAATTTTTAGGATGTATACTTGCATGTAGCTTTTGATGTCCATAGCTTTCCCTTTTGTGAGCCACTTAACTCCAAACTCTATAATGTCTTCTAAAAAAACAATATTCATTTATAGAAAGGGTTTGAATGTTGTCCATAACATTAGGAGATTCGTAAAAATTTTTAAGGTAGGAATTTCAGTCTCTCAAATGAATCATATAGTTTTATTTAGTTTTATAAGTTAGAATTTTCCTCTAAAATTTCTTAAAATTTCTTAAGATTTAACTTAGAAAGATATAAAAATTCTATTACATAGTACATTTTTTTTTCTATTAATTATAACTTTGTACCTATTATAAATCATGTGAAAAAAAAAATCTATTTTCCAATTAAGAAAAAAAAAATGCAATACTAAACAACTTAAATCTTTAAAGATCTCCTTGCAATTTCTCTAAACCATTAATAAACAATATCCTCGTACTAAAGAATTTGAAGATATACATAATAAATCTCAACCTTATCAATTTGCGTATGATCTATTCCAATTACTTTCAAACATCACATCATCTTTGATAAGTTCAACTCTTTAATCAATTAAATAGGCTTTACTTCCATTCCATATTACTAGATCTTGAAAATATTTAATTACATTTAAAACATATATAGCCCAATATAAATGCAAATAAAAATATCCATAAATACTTAGATTTTACACCCTTTTCTAAGCATGTTTGGAATCTCTTTCGTAACCTTAGCAAAATTGGGCATAAACCTTGTAAATTTATGTTTCGAAAAGAACATTGAACAACCTCAACCTTCTTGTAAGGAATAGTATTTATTGTTTCGATTATTTATCTTTACTCCATCCTTCGAAAGGATGAACGAGTTCTTCATATTCAAAGACATCTCAATACGTTTGGAAAAATATTTTTTCGAATGGATGGGATCATCGACAAAGAAAGCAAAGAGATGAAGAAGATGAGGAGGGCGATGGCGCTGGAACGTTTTTCGGTGGGAGTTTTTTTTTTTTTGAATCTTAAACAATGATTTTTGTTGTAGGTTTTTTGGGGATGACTAAAGGATAGGCGAGGTTTTTAAGGATGGAACTATTTCTTTGGTTTTCATGAAAGAATCTCGTTGTTCTCCTTTCACTGGATAGAGTTTGGTGGGGTCTACTTAGGATGGTGAAGAGTTCGCTCCTTGGTTTCTTATAGGCGGTTTTCCTTTTATCTAGGCTTCCTGGGATTTGTTGTTTTTAACTGCGAAACTTTCCGGGTTTCTTCACTGACTTGGTTTGATGTCTCTGACGGGTTCTAGGATACCCTGTATTTTCCCTCAGATTATCGGACTGTCTTTTATGGCTTAGTTATTGTTTCTCGTTGTTTTCAGAGAAGGGTGATTTGACTTGCAGCAGTGGTGGAGCCCATTATTTTGTCTTGAGTGCACTCCAACATGGAGCGTGAGGTCAGCGCATTGCTTAGCGCAGCTGACGAGGAGCAATGGGCAAGGAATGGATTCTTTGAAGCGATAGATTCATTAAGTGTCTTAAATAAGAACACTGGTCGTTCTTTGAATGACCTTAACGACAGCTGCAGTCTGGACATAATACCACTGAATGCTATCAACTCCCCTCATAACTCTTTGGCATATGTACAGTACCCACCTCAGTCACGTACTAATCTAGGCAAAAGCCTCCCTCCTTCTTCGAAGAACTTCCAGAGTTGTTTCAGAGCAGAGGATGCTAAGGTGAAGAGAAGTGATCCCTTTTTAAAAACACTGAGACCCCTTTGACCATACCTGTGGATAGCTTTGTACAGGTGAAGCGTTTAGCTAAAGTTTGGAAACCTAAGAGACTTAGGCGAAGGCTAGTCATGGGGGCCGATGCAGGGTTAGAAGAATCCTGCAACTTAGCACTCTGCGTTGTTGTTGCTAGGATGGCCTACCGCTCGCGTATCTTGATACAGATTGAAGAGTGGGTTCAGAAGACATAGCTCCCTTTTTTAGGATACTCTCTAGTCTTCCTTTCCTTATCCCGGGGATGGTTCAACTTTGTATTTCGAAGTCCGGAAGACACTAAGCATATTCTGGAGGTATTTTGGCAAATGGATGGTGGAAGCTTAATGATTAAAAGATGGAGATTCGATTTTAATCCGAATATAGAGTATTTTAGTTTCCGACATCTATGGGTACTTCTTCCAAACTTGTCATTACAACTATGGAATCTTAATGCGTTGAAAGCGATTGGAGATTGCTTGGGTCGTTTCATTGGAGTAGATGAGGTAGTGTTGCATTCAAGTGATAAAAGGATGGCGAAAGTTTTAGTCGAGATAGATACCCATGCGGGTTTATCTGAAGTGTTAGAAATAGAATGGAGAGACTTCATGTTCACTCAAAGGCTAGACTATTTAGGTCTACCATTCAGATGCTCCAAATGTAGACGAATAGGGCACTTGAGAGCTAGTTGCACTTTCTCATAGGGTTTAAGCTAGGATAAAGGAACCTCTGATGAAGATTTTGATGATACGATTTCAAAATTAGTGGATGAGGGTGGGGAAACGGAACTGTCGATACCCAGTTCGGAGGATTGTATTGAAGGAAAGGACACATCCTTTGTTGGTAAGTTAAAATTCCACTGTCCGAGTATTTTTAACTCATTATCTGTGTGGGGGACAGATTTTCTAAGTAAGAATTTAGGCTCTGTTTTTTTCTTTTGGGGAAGATTTTGTTAGAAATAGGTCGTTTGGGTTAGCAATTCCTGTGCTGAATGAAGTTGGTGAAAAACCCCTATCGGATTGTCCTCCTGATCCCTCTAGTTTACCTTTTCCTTTGGGTCAAAGAGAAGTGTTGATTTCTTCTCCAATTGTCAGGGAGAATGCCAACCTACCTGACCTTTCGAATCTTGGTAATGATTCTCTTTTGCTCCCGGGATATAGTGAATTGCCTCCCAGTGATTCGGTTTTGGATAAGACTCTGTCTGATTTGATTTCCCCTATAGTTAAGTCTACGATTCCCATCCCTTTAGTGACTTAGAGGGGTAATATCCCTCTAAATTGTTCGGCAAAGACAGGCTTATTGGATTCTAAATTTTCAGCTACTTCTCCTTCCAGTTATGAACGCGCTTGGTCTTGTGGTTTGGGTTATGAGATTTCCCCTCTTAAAATGAGAAGTGGTCGATGTTTGGAGGGAGCCGATATTAACGCTTCTGAAACTCCTACTTCTTCTACTCAACAAAGGGCACTTAGAGGCATTAAATCCCAAGCCAGGGTTAAACCATGATAATACTCTCCTCAAATATTAGAGGGGTTGGAGGGCCCCTTAAATTGGCCTCCTTTCGTAGATTATTGAGTAAACCTTCTCCGAATATTATTTTTCTTCAAGAGACGTTGGTGTCAGCCGAAAAATCCAGATCCTTCATGAACACTCTTAGACCTGATTGGTGTGTATGTGCGGTCAATGCAGTTGGTACTTCTGGAGGACTTTTGGTATCTTGGGATCCATCCTTTTTTGAGTTGGTGCCTTACTTATGTATTGGTGGCATCTTTTTGTTAGGTTTTTCAAAATTGGACAAGAGGAAGATTTCTTTTCTTAATTTGTATGGACCCTATCAGGATCATAGAATTTTCTGGGAAGTATTAGAGGATGCTAGTCTTCTAAACATCAGTGATTTAATTCTAGCAGGTGATTTAAACTTAACTACTTCCTCCGATGAGTTATGAGGTTTATCAGCTCACTTGGATTCTTTAGCGGGCTTCTTCCAAACTCTGTTTCAGAAGAATGGCCTTGTGGATGTACCTCCACCAAAAAAAGTGGCGACTTGGCAAAATGGAAGATCTGGTGATGAGTGTATTTCGAAGAGACTTGATCGTTTTTTAGTTGTTGAATCTCTCATCTCAATAGTGCAGAAGTTTCGAACTTGGGTTGAGTATCCCTTTTTGTCTGATCATGTTTTGATGGAATTCGGATCATGTTTTGCATTAGTCGCTTATCCCTTCAAATTAAACCCGGAATGGTTAAAGGATGATACTTTCGGGAATGTTTTCAGGCTGGTATGGAATGACCCCCGACATTTTTGTATAGATGGTGCTCAAAAGAGATTGGTCAATAAGATATCAATGCTGAAATTAAGAATTAAGGATTGGGCCAAAGAGAAAAGAATTAAGGATCAGGAAGATCTGTCAAAAATTGAAGAAGCTATTGAATCAGTTTACACCAATATAAATTTGGGTATTACTATGATGGACGATTCTTTAAAATTGTCAAATCTAGAATTCGAAAGAAATCGACTACTTTTGGCAGAAGAGGAGAGTTGGTGACAAAAAAGTTGGGCGATATGGATTAAGAGTGGAGATAGAAATACAAAGTTTTTCCATCTGTATGCTAGCCATAGAAGGAATAAGAAGTTTATCTGGGAAATCAATGACGAGAAAGGAAAGATTCATTCCGGTCAACAAGCTATAAAAGAGGAAGCAGGCAGACATTTCAGGGCTTTTTACAATGATATTGATCAGTCTTTCATGGAGGAATGATTGAATTTAGTAAGACTTTATCCTACCTTTGTAACTGCTCTGGAGGTTCAGGAATTAGAAAAAAGAGTAACAAAGGATGAAGTATTGGAAGTTATTAAAGGTTTTTCCAGGGACAAAAGTCTTGGTCCAGACAGTTGGATTGTCGAATTCTACCATTGCTTTTTTGAGATGGTTGGTTAGGACTTGGTGGATATGGTCGAAGAAACAAGGTTGAAAGGGGAGATCATTCTTGAGATCAACTCTATCTTTGTGGCTTTGATTCCAAAAGTTAATAAACCTATAGTATTCAATGATTTCAAACCAATCTCCCTTTGTATCCTCTTTTACAAAATCATTTCAAAAATCACTGCTAAAAGACTTCGACGTATTCTATCCAGAGTACTATCAGAAGAACAAATTGGTTTTCTCAAGGGTCGAGAAATTTTGGATGCTATAGGAACAACTCAAGAATGTCTTCATAGCATTAGAGCAAAGAAAATGAAAGCATTGATCCTTAAAATTGATTTGAGAAAGGCTTACGATTGTACTAGATGGGATTTTTTAAGGTTGGTTCTTCATCAATGTGGTTTTGGGTTAAAGACTACAAATTGGATTATGGCCTGTGTAATCTCCACTACTTATGCTACATTAATAAACAGAGAGGCAACAAATTTCTTTAAAAGAAGCAAGGGTTTGAGATAGGGATGTCCGCTATCTCCGTTATTATTTATCTTAGTAATGGAGGGACTTAGTCTGGCATTAAAGAAAGCTAAATCTAAGGGTCAGATAATAGGGATTAAAGTATCTAGTATGATTAGGATCCTCCATTTACTTTTTGTAGATGATATTCTTATTATGTTAGAAGCATCTTTAGCCGAGTGGGAAAAACTTCAAAGTATACTACAATTGTTTTGCAGGGCATCGAATTTGATCATTAATAAACAAAAGTCCACTATTCTGCATGCGGGTGTCGACTCTGTTTCTCTTCAAAGAATTGTACATGCTCTCAGTTTTTCTATTCAAGACCTTAACTGTGGTTTTAAATATTTGGGTTATCTGATGANGACTCTGTTTCTCTTCAAAGAATTGTAGATGCTCTCAGTTTTTCTATTCAAGACCTTAACTGTGGTTTTAAATATTTGGGTTATCTGATGAAACCAGGAGGCTATAATACCATGGATTGGTAGTGGTTAGTTGATAGGTTTGAAGTGAGGATCAACCATTGGTGTAATAAGTGGCTCAGTTTGGGAGGTCGCCTAATTCTTATAAAAGTAGTGCTTGAGAGTTTACCGGTCTATTGGCTGACTCTTGCTCATATTTCTGTAACGGTGCTATCTAAGTTACGTAGACTTAGTTTTGATTATCTGTGGGCTGGAAATAAATAAAAAAGGTTCTATCATCTTTGTAATTGGCAATTCTTAGAAAAACCCAAGTAGCTAGGAGGATGGGGTTTACGTAACATCTTTATATTTTATAGAGCATTGGCTACTAACACACTTTGGCGAGCATTATTGAAGCCTGGAATATGGCAAAGGGTTATCAAAGAGAAATATCTGCCTCAGGTTCTAGAAAGCACTTGGTTGAGATCGGCTGTGAACTTTACTTCCTTTGAATCACAATCATTGAAAAACATTCTCAACACTTTGCCAATTATTTTGCACAGGATAGCATGGAATCCCAGCGTCGGAACATCAATAATTATTCATAGAGACTGTATTAGTGGTTTGATTGAAGTTTCTTTGATTTCGGAGGACCTGATTTGGGAATTAAATAGAAAACATATCTACTTTCTTTTTCAAGTGAGTCGACCTTCTTCAGAAAGTTTGTTGGGGAAGAATTGGGTCACGAGCAACGATATGGGACTAGAAGGGGACTTGGACAACGAGTGGGAAAGTTACAGGTTTCAACTAATGCATGCTGGCATAGTCCTAAAGGAACATCCTGTTGAACTTAAGTGGATAGGAGATGACAACACTGGTATTATTTCCGTTAAAAATGTTTATAATACTCTGTCAAACAATTTATGGACGAGGAAGGCAGAATAAGGTTGGAGAATTCAGTTATGGAAATGGAGCTACTCGTTAAAGATCAAACTCTTCTTATGGCTATTAATGGAGAATAAGGTTCTTACTTGGGAAAACCTTCGGAGGAGGGGCTGGTATGGTCCTGGCATGTGTTGTCTATGTGGAAGAAATGAGGAGTCGAGCTATCATGTTTTTGTGAGTTGCCCATTCACAATTTCTATTTGGGAAGAAGTTAAGCGGAGTTATAATTTAGAAAATGGATGGAATGGTGTTTTTGTTAGTGAATGCTTACATAATTGGTCATATCAAAATAAACCAATCAGAGAGGTTGCCACACTCATCTGTTGGTTTATATGGAAGGACATGAATAAAAAATTCTTTGAAGATATTTTACCCTCGACAAAAAGAATACTTTTTCTTGCAACAGGTTCTGTAGCTGCGAAGTAGAGTATATCATAGGCCTCTTCAAAAATATCTCAACCGATTACTTACCCTGAAGATAAGGTTCTAGCATGGTTCGATGGAGCCTCGCAATTCAATAGAAATCGGTGTGGAGTAGGAGGAGTTATCAAATTAAACAATTTAGAGGAATTTCGTTGGACTCTAAATTGTATTTCAGGTACTAATTCGAAGGCGGAGCTTATGGGAGCATGGGAAGCCATCACTTTAGCAAAAATCCTCGGTATTCAGGATCTAAATTTGATGGGGGACTCTTTGATTATCATTAATTGGATTAAAGGTAAAGGTATTCTACAGGTGGCCAATCTGGAGGGTTGGAAACACAGAATCATTGACTTATTGCCTTCTTTCAAGTCAATTTCTTTTGCTCACATTTATCGAGAAAATAACATTGTGGTTGATCGTTTGTCAAAAATTGCTCTAAATTCACCAATGGGTCATATCACCTACAACAAATGGTCTAGTGGATTGGAGGGTCCTAGTTTTATCCTGAAGCTGTAATCTTGGAACCTTTTTTTTTTATAATGGTTTTTTGTAATAGTTTGATGACATGGCAGTTGGCTTGTATTTGGAACATAACTTTTGCCATGGGTATTATTTGAGATTTTATAGTCTTGTTATGTTATTGTGGGCTCAGTACCCATGTGGAATAGATGCATAGATTTTTTTTTTATGGGCATTGATCTCGTGTTGAGACAATGAATGATAGAAAAATATAGTTTTTGTATGGCATCACAAGTCTTGTAATGAGACAGTCGCTGTAAAAGGATTATATTATTATAAATATAATGTGCAATTTTCTCTGGAAAAAAGACAAAGAAAGCAAAGATATCGTCTAAGTAAATGCACAGTTCATTGCTCTTTAAAACATGGCATTATCGTTCATTAAACTAAAATGCATCCGTAAAAAATTGAAATCCATAAATGAAAATCAAATAAAAAAGATAATCATAATCATAATAAAATATATAAAGAGTCATTTTTTTTTGTAAATAAAAAAGTGACATTTCCTCAAAAAAACAGTTGTCACTGTACATATCAGTTTAGGATCACAGGTTTGCCACATGTTCCGCTAAACTAGTGGAAACTGAAACAGGTGGCATCCTTTTGTTCTTGTAGTCAAAAGTAGAAGCCACCACTTGCTCCACCAAATAGTTGGAGACCAGAGCAAGTGGTAGTAGAGTGTTGTGACGGAGTTATCTAGACATGCAACAAAAGACTAAACATACAATCTCGACAGAGCGTAAGATAGGAAAACTAAGTAGTAGTACAAAAAAATCCCTGTGTTTTGTAGAGGGAGTGTTGAGAACTTATAAACCTTAAACATTAGAGGAACTATTAGAACAATGGAACCTGCCATCTAGAGTGCCACTGTGAGGAGTGAAGATGTAAGGTTGTGCACAGGTTGGTAATCTCTGGTTAATTGGCATGCTCGAGAAGGCGTAGAACAACATGTCAATTCTGCTACTGAGAAGAGTGTGCTTATGGAGCTACTCCATCATGTCCCTCCTCATCTCGAAGATGAGGTCCAGGTGTTCTAGCACCAGGAAGCAGGGTGAACTCGACTCTTGGCCCATGTCTGAAGTAGACGATGGAGGCTCAGTCGGGCGGTACGCCTAGGGTATTTCTTTTTGGACTATACAAGTATCCCACTCCAAGGTTTCCGCTCGGTCGATCATGGAAGTCTGGGACCATGTAGAGGAGGGAGCCTGGTGGAACCATAATTGGTTCCTTCAGAATCTCCTTCTCCACATATGCCATTCAAGGCATCTTCAACTCCTTATTCCTTTGAATTAGAGCTGTTGAGGAAGCCTGTGCTAGTTCACGGAGGCGTCTCTGCCTTGTTGGATAACAATACCAAGAGGGACCCCTCTTGGGTTTCCCTCGCTCACGAGGCATGGAAAAGAAGGAAGGCTAGAAAAAACTAAAGAGAAAATCACGCAGAGTTGGACAATTGAGCAGAGCAGAGCACAAATGCAACAATGGAATGGAATGAGACAATCCATAGCCAACCTGGTAGAAGTGGAGGAGTGCTCGAGAAGCTTAATGGCACATTGAGAGTGCCATTAAACCTGCACGAGGGAGCTATCCAACGTTCCCTAGAGCGTGTTTAAGTTTGTCCTCCATCCAAGAAATTAAGAGAAGGGTGGCGATATGCCTTATTAATAACTTAGGCCGCATGTGGATTGCGTGGCACCTCATCTCGTGGGAATATATAAAGAGCCATTTATAAATATAATATTTATAAATTAAATATATATATATATATATATATATATATATATATATAATTAATAAATAAATAAGTTAATTCATATAAGTGTAAGTTATTTAAGTGTATTTTGAATATTTGTTAAGGAAAATTATTACCTTTTTTACCCATATTTAAAATCTACTTTGTAACATGTTTATTTTTAATAAGTGTTTATGTGTTATATATGACTTATTTATGAATTGATAACTTGATCTTATTCCCTAGAGAATTTAGGGTTTACTGTAGGTACCATCTTCAAAATAAGGAGAAGTACTCAAAAGGTTTTGGTTAGAGATATGTAACGTAGGAAAAAAATATGTGGGTGTGTGTAAGGAAAACCTTATAGGGTCCCCTCTATTTTCATGGTCCACTCTCTTACTCTGAATATCGAGATGGAACCTCACATTTCTTAAATGACACCTAGGATGTACACCTAACTCCAAGCGTACCAAGCGGATTCAACCTCGTGACCTTCTTGATTATTAGGACTTTGGCATGGCAAATCAAGTCACTTGAACTAACCCTTGGGACTATATATATATAATTTCAAGGATTAATTCAATTGGTGGAACCATCTTATAAAGGCATACTGACAACAAGGACACCATACGTCACAAGTTCAAATCCAATAAATTCCCTCGAGGTTATTAGATGTTATTATGAATGGTGATTGACACACCATCCATCCAAATATTTTGGGGAAGATGATGACATCATGTGAAGTTTCTCTCTGTATATATATAATTTACCTTGTTGAAAGTCATATTCATAAGAAAGTCACGAAGACTAATCCAATCCGCACGAGTCTCTCTAGATTCATGTCAAGATTAGTCCTAAACACCATTCACAAAATGTGCCCAAGTGCTCGAAGGATTTCCTAAAAAAATGTTATAGAAATAAAATATGAAATACAACTCACCATAAAAAAATGATATACATTGTTAAATTTCAATGTATATTCAAAGTAGTCAAGTTCTATTTACACTAAACATGAAGTTGTGCTTTTTTTTCCAATAGAAAATTCTCTCGAAATTATATTAAGGTATAATTTCATTTACATCACCAAAGTCGATCCTTAAAATAGACAACAGGATCAGTCAGTTCAATAATTACAAAATAGAACCATGCATTTGACATGCTATATTACGTCCCAAAATGACAAAAACAAAAAGCAGAGAGTGAAAAAATTCATACATAAAAGAGTATATATCCTCTTCGAACTGGAACAAAAAACAAGAATCTTCACCCATTTGATACTTCAAAGATGTCTAAATGAGTATGAGGACCATCAACCCCATTACTCCATTGATAAAAGGATAATCTGCCTTCCGGTTCCAACAACACCCTTTTAGATAATATATCGACCTCTTTATTGAAAACCTTATAAATATGATGGAGGCTGAAGTTGTGCTTGAACACCAAAGTGACCAAACTCCTGATTTATATTAAATATAAATACATAAAGTGAAATATGATACATTGTTAAATTTCAATGTATATTCAAAGTAGTCAAATTCTATTTACACTAAATATGAAGTTGTGCTTTAACAACAAAGTGGCCAAACTCCTCATTTATATTAAATATAAATACATAAAGTGAAATATGATACATTGTTAAATTTCAATGTATATTCAAAGTAGTCAAATTCTATTTATGCTAAATATGAAGTTGTGCCTTGGAAGCAAAGATTCTTACTTGGGAGAATCTTCAAAAAAGGGGTTGTTATGGCTTCAGTTTATGTTTTCTGTGTTTTAGATAGGAAGAGACAACTTCTCATTTATTTATTAAATGTTTGTTTTTTCAGAGAGTATGGGTACTAGTATGTGACATATTGTTCTTATCTGGTGTTTGGAGAGGTGTCTCTATTGATCGTTGTCTATAGGAATGGGTAAAAGAAAGACACATGATGACTGAATTACCAATTTTCATTATGTGGGGCATCTGGCTTACTAGGAACAATTCTATATTTGAAGGATATAGCCCTAACCATGAAGATACTAGTTTTAAAATTCTTACTTTTTTTCAAGAGTATCATAGAGACAAATGTGTAAATGTTGACTCTCCTATAAGATACTCTTTTCCAAACTTGCAAGATAGTATACCAATGGGTTTTCTTGATGGAGTTGTTTCTTGTGGTGTCTGTAGAGCAGGTTTTATTCTTAATTTGTCTCAACAACATTCATATCATGCATACTTTGGAGGTGACATAGGAACTAATACCAAGGCATAACTGCTAGCTTTGTGGGGCATACTTTAGTTGGCTATATCAAAATTTATCAATCAATTACAAGTTTTGGGTGATTCAAAGGTCATCATCAATTGGGTTGAAGGAAAATTCAAGTTACAAATTTTGGAACTTGAATACTGGAAGAGAAGGATTGGGCTTCTTAAACAACATTTTGGTTTTATATCATTTTCCCATATCTACAAGCGTCATAATTCTGAAGCTGACTCTTTGTCAAAGAAGGTAGTTCATATCTCTACATGAACTCTTTTAATAGAAGAATGGATCGATGGGAGGATATCCTCCATGGAATCTTGTCCCTTGTCTCTGTCTTAGATGATATTTTATCTTAGTTTTTCTTCTATGTGGTTGTGTATGAAGATTTGGAAATCTTTGTTTCTATGAATCTTCATGTATGTTTTAGTATGGTTGTCTTGGAACCATGAGAGGATAGGTAGTCATGTTTTGTTTATTAGTGTATCGGGAAAGGAATGTTGATATCATCCTAATTGAATACTGGGATTTAGTAGTTGTTGTATTAGCTTGGAAAACTATCTAACTGAAACAAGAGAAGTTATGTACTAGATATATTATTTGATTAGAAATAATAGCAAGATAATGGTTTTTTTCCTTTTAAAAAAAAAACAAAGTTACCAAACTCTTAATTTATATTAAATATAAATACATAAAATCAAATATGATTTATACTCTAATTAAACAAAGTAATAAGTGTGAATGTGTATTGATTACTAAAGATAAAAAAAAAAGGACAAATTTTAATTTAACTTCAATAACAACTTGTATTTTAATCAAGCAAAGTGATAAAACTCAAAACTCGGTTTGTGTTAAATTGAAAAATACTTAAATTTTTATGTAAAATAGAATAAATTAATAAATAGATCATTTATTTTTAAAATTATATGGATAAAAAATTTGATATTAAAAATCATATAAATAAATAAAATTGTTTAGAAATTATCGGAAGAATCACATAGCCGACTTTAGATTTCCTACACTCCTCATTAATATTTATTAGGGTTCTTCTCTTGTGGTTTCACATAGCGGACTTTAAGTTTCCTACACTCCTCATTAATATTTATTAGGATTCCTCTCTTGTTTTTTAACAGGTTAATAGCCTAAAACCCAAAGGCATGTTTTCACATTGAAAATATGTCCCTTACAACACACTGGTGAATTATTTCAAATGATGTAACGTTCCCTGAATAACAATGACAAGTCAGCCAATTTCAAATGATGTAACGTTCCCTGAATAACAATGACAAGTCAGCCAACATTAGTTGGTAGCAGATAAAAATGTCTATCCTCATTGTCAATCAACCACTAAATTATGATAAATTCTGTCACTTTCAAAAGGACAAACTATTATTAAGTTGTACTGCTATTTGACCACTTACTCTCAGAATAGGTAGAACAGTGTCAGTGCCAAAAATTTCGGGGAACAATAACCAGCCTATTGCTCAGCATTCAATGCTGTGACAGAGAATATATACAGAATCCCACATATATCAACATATATACCAAAGTAATTCAAAGATATATACACCAGCTACCACGACTAGAGCATTGAATGCTGATCAACAGACTGGTTATTATTGACCAAAAATTTCTTCTGACACACACCAGACCTGTCAACACACCACACCTCTTAACACGAGCAGGATTGACATCCGTCACGGCCCACGGGTTCGAATCTCACCTGCACAACACACTGACTGGTCTGAACTTCAGCTGCACAGACACATTGACTGGCCTGTACACAATATCTATCCACCTACACCTCCGCGTCATTGCATACGTAGCTGGAGCCTGGAACTCCAGATCTGCACGCGGCCGCCGTATTTTTTTCCACTGAAACCGTTGTGAATTTTACCGTCTGTCACAAGCGGCAGAGTACGTCGTGTGTCTCTGCGTAAAAGAAATAAATACTCTGTATGTACGGCAACATTTTGAATTGGGCGGTGGAATAAGTTTGAGTTAAAAATAGAAGATTGATAGATAATAATGTAGGGAGTAGCTTAATTCGAATATTTTATGAAATGATGATTTTTGGGCGTACATTTTCTTGAAATCTGATTAGAAAATATTAAATTTTTATATTTGAGTGATTATTTCTGTATAATTAAATTGTTCTAAAATTTTTTCAATATGATGAATTCATTTCTGTATTTATAGAATAGCTAAACAACACCTATAATAATTATCATGTTTGTTGAATGAAATATGTATGCATAGCCATTTTTTTCTTCCTACAAAGAGTTGAAAATTAAAACCAACATGCATGAATGCTTATACATATCATATACATGGTGTGGCAAGCCACATGATATGATGGATGGCAGTGGATGATTCATGCTTAGTAAATGTATATGAGCCAATGGGGGAGGGGGATAAGGATTTGTTAGGACGAGTTAATTAATAATCATGTTCCATCTAGGATTATTAGACTTATCTCTACATTTGTGTTGGTGGTGTTTAGTTACATGAATCCACATGTCCCTTACCTTGACACATTGTTTAAAGAGTGTCTAAATTATGTTTATTATGTTTAGTTTTTCTTTTTTAATATACTATGTGATGGATGGTAAAAGTATATGGAGTGTAGTATTGTTTTTGGCTTAGTTTAAGTGGTTAAGTACTTTGAGTTTCATGTAAGAGATTTCTAGATTGATTTTTTGGGCTAACTTCCTTTGTTGTATGTGTCATTTGATGTTCTTGTGAGTATAAGTGTCATGAATTTAGAGTGAATAACATCCATGAAATGTGAGGAAGTGCCCAAGATTTTTCTATAAAGCTTTTTTTGGAAAAAGAAGTTAACATCCAATTAGTTGAGTTCCCTTCAAAATGTTGTTTAACTGAAAGTACTTCATATTACCCATTTCACATGCTTTCCTCTAAATGTCCATTAAAATAAGTTGGATATGTTTATCATTTGAACATCTTGAAATTATTTCTACAACATATATACCTCTTTCTTGAAACTATCAATATCTTTAATCACTTCCCTCACAAAAAAAAATATTAATACATCTTGAAAACTCTCAACAATACCAACATCATTCAAGCACATACACCTCTTCCTCCATGTAAAACCTCTCACCCCTTTCCATAATAAACTCTCTATATCTTCCAATGATGAAATCAAAGATTCATAATTTGACTATGATTATAAAAATCACCTAAGTAAAACCTTCAAATGTCAAAAATGGTCTAGATACTTGGAGGTGAAATGTAATCACATTTCCTTTCTCACCTCTATATTTGGATTTTCAAAAAAAAGAAAAAAAAGAAAGACATACTATTGCTTTACACCCAACACCACTAATTATTATTATTGTAATACACCCACAATTAATACACCATAAAACATATAATAATAATTTACTTTTAAAACATATAATTTGCATAGTTAACATCAACAAACTAATATGCATGGTCAATTCCTCTCACCTCTATACTTAGATTTTCATTAAAAAAAAAAACTTACTATTACTTTAAACCTAACAACACTAATGACGAATAATGCACAATAAGATTATATAATATTAATTTAGTTTAAAACAATCTAAATAATTGAAACATAATTAAGATTATATAATATTAATTTAATTTGAAAATAATCAATTATATGTTAACATTGACAAAATTTTCTATTCAATCTTAATTTTTTATTAACATAAAATTTCATTCACTAATGCAATACATTTCAAAAAATTTCAATACATCACTAAGCTCTTTTTCTTACAAACACATTTAATTCAAACTACAAACACTAGTTGAAAAGTTAAGCATAATGTTTACACTCTCTTCTACTTTACAATCCATAAGATCAAAATTCAAAAAACTTCAAAACCAGTGTATAGGGTGGAAGATACATCTTAATCAAGGAAGTTCTGGAAAGCTATCCGGTTTATTGGATGGCCTTGGCACACATCCCTCTCTCTGTGATAAAGAAGATTCGTCAGTTGATTTTTGCCTTCCTCTAGAATGGCAGCAAGCAAAACAGAGGCTACTATCTCTGTGGGTGGGAGAACCTATCAAAACCAAAATCACTGGGAGGTTGGGGATTGAGGAATTTATATCTTTTCTACAAAGCACTCTTGGCGAAAAACGCTTTGGCAAATCCCGATGGCACCAGGCATTTGGAGCAAAATTATAAAAGATAAATACATCACCCACCAGTCGGTCCATTCCTGGCTCAGATCAGCAACAACTTCTCCACGGAGGGGCTCACAAACATGGAAGCATCTTCTCAAGTCCCTCCCGATCCTACTACACTGGATTGCGTGGCTGCCCGGCTCTGGATCCTCTATAGAAATTGGCAGGGATGCTATCCTTGGCATGGGTAACAAAGCCCTGCTATCATCTAGTCTGCTGGAACGCTTGCACAATAAAGGTTTACACTTCCTGTTTCAAATAAAATCTCCACCTAGCCGCGACTTATTAGGAGAAACCTGGGTTTCTAGCTCCTCACTGGAACTAGATAGTGAGCATGCAGCTGAATGGAACCGCTACAAATGGAATCTCAATGGAGCTGGCATCCGTCTACAGGAGCGATCAGACACCCTCATCTGGACAGGAGGCGACAAATCCGAAAATATCTTAGTTAAAAACGTCTACAACGCGATGGCAGAAGTGATCTGGAAAATCCGCGATCAGACTTGGCGTACACGACTGTGGAATTGGAAATGCCCCTTGAAAATCAAATTATTCATCTGGCTATTGACTGAGAACAAAATCCTTGTTTGGGATATCCTCCAAAGCCGTGGTTGGGCATGCCCCAATTGGTTCATTTTGTGCAAGATGGATAGCGAAACCTCTTCACATCTCTTTGTGAACTGCAATTTCACCCGAGAAGTTTGGCTACAAGCCACTACTACATTAAATATTTCAGAACAATGGATTGGTCCCTCGACGAAACGTTGCTTCAACACATGGTGCTCTAGACACCAGACCTACCCTACGCTGCCAGCCACCCCTTGCCGGAACATTTGGTTGGCGAGAAATGTTGCCATTTTTGAAGATAAGCCCCCCTCGATCCACTTGGTGACCAAAAACATTATTACATCCTTAGATTGTCCTATCACTCTTACAAAAGCTTCGCCAAACCGCAGATCTACTACAACTCTTCCATGTGACAAAGCCATCGCCTGGTTTGATGGAGCTGCACAATTAGATGGAACTCTCCGTGGAGCGGGCGGTCACATCCTCATAAACTCTCATACATCTTACAGGTGGACTCTTAATTGCGGACAAGGTACAAATACCAAGGCCGAACTTATGGGGGCATGGGCATCCCTCATCTTGGCTCACAGGCTGAACATCGAAGTGATGCTACTACTGGGAGACTCAAAAGTCATTATTGACTGGATTAATGGCAAAGCTGATCTCCGGTCAATAGCACTGGAATGATGGAAAGAGAGAACAATTGAAGCTACAAGACTTATCAAGAGCCTCTCTGCCTTACACATCTACAAAGAAGACAATGGAATCACGGACTTTCTATCAAAACATGCTTTATCCCGGCCCCTCAGATTCCTAACATTCTCTCGATGGGAGGATCGCAATGAGGACCCCCCAATAATGCTCAAAATCTGAAGCGAAAGACACAAGAATATTGATCTTCTTTAGTAACAGATCTTAATTGATTCCGGCGGTAGCATCTCTCTCAGAATACTTGATAGAATGACATTGGTTGGATGTCTGTCTTTATGTGAGTAGTGAGCTACCTTTTTTTCTTTCATAGACCTCTGTTTTTTTTGACAAGAACGTTGAATTATAAATTTTTATATCCTTCTAAATATAAAAAAAAAATTCCCGTGGAAAAAAATTTCCGATACCAATGTTGCAGCCA
>JZKD02S0158571.1:176921-190024 GCA_000966675.3 Picea glauca
ACCATTCTAGCGAGTCTTTCACTCTGTATTTTTACAGTCTCTGTACATTTCTTTCATTAATAGAAATCGTGTATTAATGTATATTTGTGTTTATGGTTGCATCTCTGATACATTTATGTTATATTATTGAATATATGCGATATCTCTCTGGATTTATTTATTATATCTTCGCTCTCATTTCGTGCCAAAAATAATTCGGATAAAAAAATAACAATAAACACATCATAAAACATATATACCACGATTTAACGTGGTTCACCCAAGATGGGCTTTGTCCACAACAACCAAATTCTTATATTATTCATAATCATCTCTTACAAAATATGTGCACTGCGCTCATAGATTATATCTTAGTTATACCCCAAAATTCCCTTGTCATTCGCACATACAATGCACACTTAGCTCTTCTTACTCGCTCACATATGCTTCTCTCTTATCTATCGACTCAATACTTAATTTCATAAGCTCATTCTCTCATACTTGCATACTACTTTCTACCCGAAACCCTTAAATATTTATACATTTACATTAGGGTGTATCCCATTTCTAATGGACCAAAATTCCTAACGACTTCTAATTATCTTCCTTCCTTTGCGCGCGTTGGCCCCAAAAATGCGCTAACTTCCTTTCCTTCTTTAGCGAGCGCACCTGTGTAGTTTCCCAAAAATGGTCCCAAAAGTACTATCCCAACTACCCACCAACACTCACCTGTGGATCGTCCCGAGCCACTCAGTTCTTCCACTCCGCTCCCTTCAATGTTGTAACAAGCTTCTCAAAAGTCTCTTTTGTAGTTGCAATCTTTTCATTTGCTTGTGCTTCTTGCACCACAATCTCATCTGTCGTATGTGTACTAATAGGTTTCTTCAACTTCTCTGCACTATCTTGCACTTCTTGCTTCACTATGCCCTCCACTTCCGTAAGTTCTTCTGTCACCCTGAAGGCTTCCTCCTGTAGTGGCTCCAAATTCTACACAAGATTTTGTTGTTCTGATATGATTTGGCTTATCTCTTGGTTCAACTACCTATTCTCAATAATTGCAGTCATCTGCTTTGTTGGTGGTAGAGTTTTCATTATATCTTTGATCTTTTGTGCCTTCTCCTATGCAGTTTGTAACCTTTGTTCCAACGCTTGTATCTCTGCATTCTCCAACAACTGAGTCCATACTTGTGTGCTTTCTTCATATAGCTTCACACATGCTTCATCCAAGCCCTTGATGTTCTCTACTATCGTCGCAACTGTCTTCTCCCTTTTCTCTCTTTCTTCGGGTGGCGTACGTGGTGTAGTGAACGCTTTCAAGTATACTGTTTTCTCACAGAATCCCTAAATAGCTTCACTGATCTTCGTCACTTGATCTCCCAATGAAATATCTACTTCCATTGGTATCTCTGGGAAGTTTTTGTATACTTCCAGCACTGCATTTTTCAACCTTCCTGCTCTCTGTCCAACCTCGTCTCGTTCTTGCACTAGTCTACTATATTTGGTTTGCAGTGTTGGATTGTCCTCGTTTACTTTTATCCAACTCCATCGTAGTCAACTCCACCCTGCATCTAAGTGGTGGGGAACTCTAATGCTCCTTTTGATATCTTCGTTATTTTTTGCTCTGTTGATGCTGTTGCTGATGGTTGTGACTCTGTCATCTTGGTTGTACTCTCAATTTGTTCTTCCTCTCCCATTATGATTGGCGCTAACCTTGTTGATTCCAAAAGTTGGCGCAGTGTTTCTATCTGTGCCTACACGTTCGAGTGCATCTCCTCCTGTTTTTGTGCAACTCATATAAATGCTTCTTCTGTTACTTCCTTTACTTGATCTTCAATTTTCTCTAAGTCATCCTCTGTCAAGGCTTGGATGGGTACTTCCTTGAAGGCTTTCCTCTTCTTATGCTTGTGCGTTTTTCATTCCTTTGGATGTTCCTTCCTCTTTTCTCCAATGGGTGGTGTGATTTCCTAAACGTCACCTTCACCTTTTCCTTGTTCTCCTTGTTCCTATTCTTCTTCTTGGTCCTTTTCTGGTTCATGTGTCTCCTTCTCTGGTTGTGTCTCATGTTGTGCTTTTTCTATCACTAGGGTACTCCACTCTTCATCCCAATCGTTTACAATATGGCTGATGTCTTGCTCTGTTATCTTGTAATGCGTCGATAGCCATTGTTGATCTGGATCCTTCTTTGCCTAAATATACATATGGTGTTTCCCTGCCTTAAATCGCACAATGTCCTTATAAACTTCAACTATCTAGGTTAAATGTGCGACGTCTCTTGAATGCATTGCCGAATAGCCTCCTTATAGACGTAGAAGGTTATGTTGTTGTCCATATGTTTGTTCTTGTGCGTAGTATGCCACGAAGATACATATCTTGCTGCCAAGAATGGTTTATGCATTCCTTCTAGGAATTACATTTCTTCTAGTTCCCTCCAAGAAGTCAATGCTATCAAAATTAATAACCATGCATAATGGAACTATGTGCCTTTCTCATGTGCTTCCCTGTAGTCCATTAAAAAATGATTCACGAGACATGTTGATCAGTTCAACATCACTCTTTCTACACATTTATCTGTTGTTGATATGACTCTCGCTGGCACCTGGCTATTGTGACATTTTCTCAGTAGATTATAGGCCAACACCTATGTTGCAAATCTTACTGTATCATCATTGATGCTTGTGACGTCTAGTCTGCGCGCTCCTTTGTGTGTGCCATTTTTTCCTTCATTCTTTTTTCTAATGCTTTTTCCTGCATCTTTTATGTGAACAATGGTAGAGGGTCTTCCCCTACTGATGGATATCTTGTAATCCAGACAATCAAGTGTGTTTCAATCAAGATTTCTCTGTCCAACCATAAAAACCCTCCATGGATGCAACTCAACAATAATTTGACGCAAATGTTTATCTTCACACTCCTGCAAAAATGGGGTATCTCCAATAGATTTAGTATTCCTATTCTCTACAATCCTATCACCCATTCCTTCAGCTCAACTGTGATTACAAGTGATCCGAGGTTCATTCCTGCGCGCAAATAATTTTGTGGCACTAACTCTAAAAACTTCTTTAAATTTTCTAGGTCGTGGTCTGAATACCTCAGGTTCCCTATTGCACCTAACATATCTCCCTCGAAAGTGACCCTAGGTGGAATCACTAGTGTAACCATGTCATAATTCTCCTCCTTCTGTAGTCTAACATGTTTTTCTATTGAATTTCTTGGTGGCACATACACTCTGGGAAATTTGACTGGATCGAATGCCTCGAGGGTTTCTTCTTGTACTAGCATTGGTGCTTGCTTAGTGTGCGACTTCTTTGTCCATGATGTAGATTCTCCTGCCTTTGGTGGAACCATAGCTCTATGTAGTTCGACGTTGTCTTCAATACACTCGACTCTCTCTTTATTTAGCGTCGACTCTCCTTTGGTTCTCGATTCTCTTGAATGTGCATGCAACAATAACCTTTTCTCGTCGCCCTTGCTATATTTTTATAGCTTGTTTCCAACTATTATATTCCTCTTCGCGCCAAAACCTATAGCCCCATCCAATTGTACTCACTTTCAATTCCTTCCATATTATGTATGAAATTCGGATTATCCGACGGATCATGGTCTAGATTCGCTAGCTTGTCAAGTTATTCGTTGGCGCTTTTCATTTATGACTACATGTTCCCGCCATCTTTCCATGACGTTTTCTCTTTAATGCTTTACCCATCCTCTGTGCAGGTCTTTATCCTGGTTCTTCACTTCTCCTTTCTGTGTGCAGTTCAACTTTCCTTCCTTTCCGTGATATTTTTTTATTCATCTTTGACTTTTCTAAACAATGCTCGATTTAGAACTTTATTCCTTTTTCTTTTCTTTTTATTTTCCTTTATAATACAATATAATACAAATACTATGGTACACAAGTTGTGTGGTTAGGCTAGTGCGCAGAAGCATGATTGTCCCTATTCAATTTCAACCGACTACCATTTACGAGCCCTTCCATGGTTTCCCCATTCAATTTCTCCAATTGAACAACACCTTCTTTTGTCACAAATATTATCACATACGGACCCAACCAGTGCATTTGGAACTTTTCAGGGTGTTGCAAAAAATTGTCGTCATAGAGAAAAACCAAGTCTCTTATATAGAACTTCTTTTGTTTAATATGCATGTCATGCCATGCCTTTTCACGCGCTTTCTGCACCTGCTGATGAAATCCTGCAACAAAACAGTCTTACTCTAGTTCCACTAATTATAGCAATCTTTTCTCTACTACGCCATAATCTGTAAGCTATGTCAGTGCAACAATATGCAGACTCAACATAATGAACTCCATGGGAATAACTGCTTCCTCGCCCTATACTAAACAAAATGGTGTTTGTCCTGTCATCTTCTTACATGTAGTCCTATCTTCCCATAGTGCTGCAGGAATCCTCAAATCCTAGTCATCTCGATTTACATTACATATCTTCGTCAGTGCATGCATTAGGATCTTGCTAAATGCTTCCACTGTTCTGTTCACCTAAGGGTGATAAGGTGTTATCTTTTGGTGGTGAATCTGAAATTCCTTTGTCAAATAAGCAATCATTCTATTCAAGAAATGTGTTCCCTGATCACTCATAAGGGTTCTCAGACATCCAAACCTCATAACAACATTCCCAAAAATAAATCACACAATAATCTTCGCGCTGCAATCTTTGACAGGTTGTGCTTCAGACCATCGGGTCAAATAATCTGTCATAGTGATTGTATATCTTGCTCCTGACCTTTTTGTTGGTGGGTTGATCGGTCCAACAAAGTCAACTTCCCATTTACCATAATCTTGCAATGTAACTTGTGGTACTAAAGACATCTCATATTTTCTATATGGATTTCCAAATCTTTGACAGACATCATAGGTATGACAGAACTCTTTAGCCTCCTTATGAAGGGTGGGCCACCAAAGTCCTGTGCGCAAAATCTTCTTAGTCATCGCTTTCCCTGCATAGTGTCCTCCCACAACTCCTTCATTTGCCTTTGATAGTATCATATGCCTTTCCTGCTCCAATACACATCTCCTAAGAATACCATCATCGTCTAACTTATACAAATTTCCTGTTATAAGTTGATAATATATGGTCTTTACTACTCACTGCTTCTTCTGCGCAACTGTAAATTCAAGTGAGGCTACTCCCGTGCTCAAGGACTGGACTATATCTGCAAAGTATTCATCAACTATCTGTACTGCAAACAAGTGTCCATTTGATAGACTGTCATCCAAATTTTCTGTATCTTCCCTTATTAGTATGTGCAACAAATGATAAGGTCCTGAGTTCAATTTCTCTAGTTTCACAATCACTTCAAAGTCATACTCCTAAAATAGTAATAGCCATTTGCATATCTTCCCCCCCCAACACTGGCTTATTGACTAAGAATCTCAACACAAAATGATTGGTATACATCTTAAAATGTGATCCTAGCAGATAATTCCTAAACTTTTGTAGTGCATACACCATTGCCAGTCCTTCATGCTCAGTAGTAGTGTAATTTTGTTCAGTAGTCGACAACTTTCTGCTGGAAAATGAAATAGGATGATCCAAACCTCCTTCTCCTAGCTGAGCTAGAACTGTGCTTAATGCTATAGAGGATGTATCTACATGGACATGGAATTCCTTCTTCCAATCTGGAAATACTAAAATCGGTGCGGTAACCAGTTTCTACTTCAAAGTATCCAAACTTTGTTGACATTCCTTGTTCCATTGAAACTTAACCTCCTTCTTCAATAATTTCTCCAATGAGGCTATGATCTGCGTGTATCCTCTAATAAAATTTCAATAGTACCCCATATGACCCAATGTTTCTTGCAGTTATCACACTAATGTAGGTGGTGGTAAATAAACAATAAAAAAAGTCTTCACAATATCAACCAAAAGTCCTTGTTTACATACTACATGACCCAACAAGATACCAAATGGTGTGCAAAAAATGCACTTTTTCAAGTTCAAAGAAATATGGAATTGTCTACATATGTCCAATATCAAGCGCAAAGTTTCAACATGGTCTTTGAACAAACCGAATATTGTCCAATCATCCAAATATACTTCCAAGAACTTATGAATAAATTCTTTAAAAGTTGCGACAACAAATCAAGAAAATATTGTTGGTGCATTTTTCAATCCAAATGCCATGATTGTATACTGATAGCATCCCCATTATATCGCAAAGGTTTTCTTATGCCTATCTTCCTGCGCAATCTTGATATGGTGATATCGGGAAAATCCATCAATAAATGAGTAAGCTTGGTGTCCTCCTACATTTTCCAAAACTTCATCTATAAACAGAGTAGGAAACAGGTCATGCAAGAAAGCATCGTTCAATTTCCACAGATCCACACATATTCTAATTCCGCCTGTTTTCTTGTCCTGGATCACCATCGGACAGATCCATTATGACTCTATTACAGGTTCAATAATCCTAGCTTCCAACATCATGTCTATCTCTGCTTTCAACTTCTTCTTATATATTGGGTTCAATCGATATGGTCTTTGTTTCACTGGATTGGCATCCAACTTCAAAGGAATCTTCATCTCTTCTAGTTCTCCAACAATCCCTTTCATCTCTAAGAATGTAGTCGGAAAAAGGTCCTTGTATTCATGCAGTAAATCAACATTCTTCTCAACAGTTTCTTTATTTCAGTAATCTACAATGTTAATGAACTTGGGGTTATCCTTCATACCAATATTCACTTTGCGCATTCTCAACAACTTTTCATACTCGACAGATTCAAGCTCGAGACCCTAAACTTCACACTCTCCTTTGGTTTTTGGTATTTGTAAATTTATCGCGTCTTCGTCTTCTTGGTCTTCTCCAACAACATTATATCATTCCAAAACCTCTTGAACAATCGCATAATATATGGGCGCACTACATAAGGTTGCTGATATCTTCAAATCTTATGGTGTAAATGTCTTGGTCTTGATAATATGCAGAGTTGTGTCTACCGAAGGCATATCATATTCAAACTTGAAAGTTACCTTAAAGTTGCAAGTCAAGTTTTCCCAGTCTATTGTTCCTCTGCATACTTCCAGTTCTAAGTACTAGTTCTTCGTGATCGTATCCAAACTATGTACAAACAAGTGTGTCCATTCATGCTTAGGTACTAAGCTCCATGTCATTGTGCACTGTGTAAGATGATGTATAGGACAACTCAACCCAATATACTTCTGTGCGGAATATTCAGATTTTTTTCAGAAACTAACCTGTAACAACCTTCTGCATTGCTACCAATTCTCTATTCTATCCTTATGTTCAACCCACCATCTTGCAAGAGTCACTTTCAACACAATGTCCAAAGATAGCAATCTCTGTTGATCTGGTATCTACAATTCAAATTCTCTTAAAAAAATATCTGCATCTATTAGTCCATCATACTTCGGGGGATCACATACCTCAACTCCAATCGAGTGCAATGTGCGTGTAATATGAGCATATCTTCTTGTAGGAACCTCATGTAACCTCTGTTTCCAATGTTTTAGGGCTTCTTCTGAATCTGACACGTAATAAATTATACTTCTCCAACTGAGTACACCTTCAACAATATGATTGATATAGTTATCCATCCATGTGGTCATATTGTAAAGGTTATCGATTTGTTTTCCTTTGTTGGTTCCACATATCGCCTACCTTTTGGGATCCAATGGCGCAGTAACTCTTAAGTATGCTACTTCAAAAATTATTTGTGTATTTTTTAGATCAATAATAGTACGATTATCAAAAGTCCAATCGAGTCCAAGTAACGCTAGATAAGGTTTACTACCATCCATTATATTGATTACTTCAAAATTTGTTGTGCTGCACACTCCATCTATGTTAACATTCACCCCTGTCAATCTTCCAATCAGGACAATCTTGTGTTGATTTGATAGCCTCAACTGAATAGGTGGCCATATGAACTTTGGTTTTCCCATCATTTCCGATATCTTCTTCGGAATGACATTCACATCAGATCCCAGATCCAAGATAATATTATCCGTATCAAAGTCTCCTACCTGCTTATTAAGTGAGAAACCCATATTCATCCTTTTCTTGTGTTGTACATCGTTAAGTGGTCATTGTGCACTAGGTACTTCTTTATCTTGCAGGCATAGGTCGATCATCCCACGTAGTGCGTTCAATGCAGTTTCATCCTTCATTAGTTCTAAACAAATCTTTTAGAAACTTTTCAGAGTACTTACCTTCTCAATTTTCCTTTCTGTCATCGAGGGGTCATAAGATGGAGGCATGTCATACACAAGTTGCGAAGTTGATGCTACCCATTCTATTTCTAACATCTCCTTCCTTACTTTCTTGTATGTGTCTCTCTCCCTTCTTGGATCAAATTTCGGAGGAGGTTCTGTTTCTTTTCTGACCCACTAGTCAGTTCAAATTCCTCGTTTCATCGCATCAGCTCCTGTTCTTTCTCCTCTGTGCGTAATTGTTGCTCCTCTTGGTCTATCATTGCACTCTTCTATTGATATAATTTGAACATTCTGGTTCCTCTTTCCCTGCCACTTTGCGATTAGTTGCAGACAATCTTCTGTCACATGATCCAACTGTCTACAGTATGTACATGTCGTGCAGGGATTCGAACAATCTCGCGCTAAATTCCCATGCTGGTTACAATTATAACATACAATCGGTCCTCTTTCTTTGTCAAATCCTCCTCTTCCTCAATTGTAGCCTCTCAAAGTATTATACTGCGGTACCCCTCCTTCCAGTCCTTCTTCCTCTTGAACTTTGTAGGCATCCGTGGTGCATTCTCTCATGAGATCGAGTGCGCGACATTCCTTTTCATCATGTCCTACTAACTTAAAAAAATTAAAAAATAATTTCTTGGCAGTGCTCTGATACTTCTACATAAATGGATAGGCAGTCGGGTGATGACCCATCATTCTTCATATCTCACAACATACCCCTCCTCCCGGTGCCAAGGGATTCGGTGCTCCAGTAGCTAAATATTATCTAAAAGATGGACTCATTCTTATGATGACCTTCTATTATGCATGTAACACACCAAACTTATTCGTGCTTTTCCTTCCCTTTAGCAAGCTCTTGCAACTTAATTTTCAATGCTGCTAACCCGATCCATTCCTGCACCATTTTCTCCTACATGGGATGCTTCCAATTTCATGGTGATTTCTAGCGCGTCTGATTGCGACATAATCTTCTGTTGTGTCAAGGGGAAATGTATATGTGGCAATAATCCCACAATGAACCATTACATATGTTTCTCACCTGGAATCACAATAAATGATCAATTCCTGAGTTCAATTTCCCTGGTTTCATAATCACTTGAAATCATACTCCTGAAATAGTAATATCCATTTGCATATCTCCCCCCCCCAACACTGGATTATTGATTAATAATATCATCACAAAATGATCGGTATACATCTTAAAATGTGATCCTAGCAGATAATTCCTAAACTTATGTAGTGCATACACCATTGCCAGTCCTTCACGCTCTGTAGTAGTGTAATTTTTTTCCAGTAGTCTACAACTTTATGCTAGAAAATGAAATGGGATGATCCAAACCTCCTTCTCCTAGCTGATCTAGAACTATGCCTAATGCTACAGAGGATGTATCTACATGGACATGGAATTCCTTCTTCCAATATGGAAATACTAAAATTGACACAGTAACCAGTTTCTGCTTCAACGTACCCAAACTTTGCTGACATTCCTCGTTCCATTGAAACTTAGCCTCCTTCTTCAACAGTTTCTCCAACGAGGATGCGATTTGCGCGTATCATATAATAAAATTTCTATAGTAC
The DNA here is from genome assembly GCA_000966675.3 of Picea glauca. Classification (NCBI taxonomy): domain Eukaryota; kingdom Viridiplantae; phylum Streptophyta; class Pinopsida; order Pinales; family Pinaceae; genus Picea; species Picea glauca. The sequence goes on from JZKD02S0158571.1 coordinate 186,665, forward strand.
CCCGTATGACCCAATTTTTCTCGTATTTGTCACACTAATGTAGGTGGTGTAAAATCAACAACAACAACAATCTTCGTAGGCTCAACCAAAATTCCTTGTTTACATACTACATGACCCAACAATATACCAAACAGTTCATAAAAAATGCACTTTTTCAAGTTCAAAGAAATATGGAATTCTCTACATATGTCCAACATCAAGCGCAGAGTTTCAACATGGTCTTTGAACAAACTGAATACTGTCCAATCATCCAAATATACTTCCAGGAACTTATGAATAAATTCTTTAAAAGTTGCGACAACAACTTGAGAAAATATTGCTGGTGCATTTTTCAATCTAAATGGCATGACTGTATACTGATAGCATCCCCATTCTGTCACAACAGTTTTCTTATGCCTATATTCTTGCGCAATCTTGATCTGGTGATACCCGAAAAATCTATCCGTAAATGAGTAAGCTTCTTGTCCTCCTATATTTTCCAAAACTTCGTCTATAAACAAAGTAGGAAAGAGGTCATGTAAGAAAAAATCGTTCAATTTCCATAGATCCACAAAAATTCTAATTCTGTCTGTTTTCTTATCCCGGATCACCATCAGACTGATCCATTCTGACTCTATGACATGTTCAATAATCCCAGCTTCCAACATCCTGTCTATGTCTACTTTCACCTTCTGCTTATATACTGGCTTCAATCGATACGGTCTTTACTTCACTGGCTTGGCATCCAACTTCAAAGGAATCTCCATCTCTCCTAGTTCTCCAACAATCCCTTTCATCTATGAGAATGTAGTCGAAAAAAGATCCTAGTATTCGTGCAGTAAATCAACAATATTCTCAACAATTTCTTCATTCCAATAATATCTAATGTTAATGAACCTAGGGTTATCCTTCGTACCAATATTCACTTTACGTATTCTCAACTGCTTTGCAGACTCGACAGATTCAAGCTTGGGGCCCTCTACTACACGCTCTCCTTTGGTTTTTGGCATTCATAAATTTCTCGGGTCTGCATATTCCCGGTCTTCTCCAACAACATTATAACATTCCAAAACCTCTTGAACAATCGTAGAATATATGGGTGCACTACATAAGGCTGTTGGTATCTTCAAATCTTCTGGTGTAAATATATTGGTGTTGATAATCTACAGAGTTGTGTCTACCAAAGGGGTATCATCTTCAAACTTGAAAGTTACCTTAAATTTACCTTAAAGTTGCAATTCAATTCTTCCCAGTATGTTGTTCCTCTGCGCACTTCCAGTTCTAATTACCTGTTCTTCGAGATCGTATCCAGAGTGTGTACAAATAAGTGTGTCCATTCATTCTTAGGTACTAATATCCATGTCACAGTGCACTATGTAAGATGATATATAGGAAAACTCAACCTGAAATACTTTTGTGCAGAATATTTAGATTATGTTTCGAAGCTGACATGTAACAGCCTTATGCATTGCTGCCAATTCTCTATTCTATGCTTATGTGCAACCCACCATCTTGCAAGAGTCGCTTTCAGCATGATGTCCAAAGATAGTAATCTATGTTGATCTGGTATCTACAATTGAAATTCTCTTAAAAAAATATATGCATCTATTAGTCCATCAACTTCGAGGGATCACATACCTCAGCTCCAATCTAGTGCAATGTGTGTGTAATATGAGAACATTTCCTTGTAGATACCTCATCTAACCTCTGTTGCTAATTTTCCACATCTTCTTCTAAATCCGACGTGCAAGAACTAATACTTCACCAACTAAGTACACCTTCAACAATAACATTAATATAGTCATCCATCCATGTGGTCATACTGTAAAGGTTATCGAGTTATTTTCCCTTTGTTGGTTTCACATATTACCTACCTTTTGTGGGATCCAATGGAATAGTAACTCTTAAGTCTACTACTTCAAATATCATTTGCCACTTTTTCAAATCAATAATAGTCTAGTTATCAAAATCCCAATCAAGTACAAGTTGATCTAAAATTGAAGAAGACTTGAAACTTGAATAAATATTGCAAGTGAAATTGTTATGTGTTTTTAAAGCAACCGGATCAATTTGTAACACATAATAAAGGATTACTTATGTAAAGATACACATAGATAGCATAATAAATCATTGAACATCAGACATAAACACAACAACTTGATAAAGGAGCTCACCCCACTCCGGGCTACATCTCCTGGTCCAGCTTCCAATGGATCATTATTATTAAATTGCTCAAAGTGCTCAAAAACATGTCTTACAGTGCTCAAAATGACAAACTGACTGCTTCAATGGCTCCGCAACGTCCCAAAACCCCTGTCTGGGCTGTTTCGGCACCTGAAACGGTCGAAAAATGAAGAAGATGGCCTCCTTGAAGTCTTTCCTTCTTCTTTGCTGTCTCTGGTTCTACAATCTGCACCCTTGTTCTCCAAACCTGGCACACACGCTCATTTAAGTGGAAAAACCAAGACCCGTACGCAACCGCGCACCGGTACAAAGTGTAGAATGGTTAGGGAACCTCCAGCCCCTAACCGCCTCGGCACTGGGTCATATTACTCACGCGACCACAGGCTTGGCATAAAATTCGTTTGACCGTTTGTAAAACCATGCAATGGATTGCAACTTCCCGCGCAAGTTACAACCGCACATAACACAATGTATAAACATTACATAACATAAATTTAAACCCCGCGCGATTAATACATGGCCATATAACTATGTTATATATGTTATATATAACATTGCAATATATTACAATGCGCGCACGCCTCTACATATACATGTGGTCATATATATAATTCCACGGAACCATGGGTCGGGGCTTAAGCCCCGGCCCGCCCCCCTTTCCGCCATAACAAAACTTTAACTTTAAATAAATATTTGAAAGTATAGTTATCAAGGATCAAAGGCGGGAACATTGGCTAGCAGAGTGTTATGAAAACTTTGGTGTTTGGGGAGGTCCGGGGGTCGAACCCCGCGGCCTCCATACCATTTTACATAAACACAAACATATTAACCAACCACATAGTGACACGTGTCAGCATATTACTGGTCAACAAACATCCAACCAGAATGCACCACATCATCAATACGCCACGTCATCATGATGGTACGGCCCTCCACATGTCCGTACGGACTGTACGGACAGGTACAGTCAACATCCCAAATTTTTCCTTGTTTGACTTGGCGGTCAAATCGCGATATCTCCTCCATACGGACTCCATTTGTGAAAGTAAATATACCGCCAGAATCAGGAAAACGAGACGGATGCAATGGCACTGTTTTCGTCGCAATCCGAGCACTTTGAAAATTGAGCAAATTTTGATCCCCTGATCACACCTCCCCATTGGGAAGCTTTTGGACCTCCAAAAGACTATCTCAGTC
>JZKD02S0158571.1:194194-237849 GCA_000966675.3 Picea glauca
AGTTCACCCCACTCCGGGCTACATCTCCTGGTCCAGCTTCCAATGGATCATTATTATTAAATTGCTCAAAGTGCTCAAAAACATGTCTTACATTGCTCAAAATGACAAACTGACTGCTTCAATAGCTCCGCAACATCCCAAAACCCCTGTCTGGGCTCTTTCGGCACCTGAAACGGTCGAAAAATGAAGAAGATGGCCTCCTTGAAGTCTTTCCTTCTTCTTTGCTGTCTCTGGTTCTACAATCTGCACCCTTGTTCTCCAAACCTGGCACACACGCTCATTTAAGCGAAAAAATCAAGACCCGTATGCAACCGCGCACCGGTACAAACCGTAGAACGGTTAGGGCGCCTCCATCCCCTAACCGCCTCGTCACTGGGTCATATTACTCATGCGACCATAGGCTCGGCATAAAAGTCGTTTGACCGTTTGTAAAACCGTGCAACGGATTGCAACTTCCCGCGCAAGTTACAACCGTGCATAACACAATGTATAAACATTACATAACATAAATTTAAACCCCGCGCGATTAATACACGGCCATATAACTATGTTATATATGTTATATATAACATTGCAATATATTACAATGCGCGCACGCCTCTACATATACATGTGGTCATATATATAATTCCACGGAACCATGGGTCGAGGCTTAAGCCCCGGCCCGCCCCCCTTTCCGCCATAACAAAACTTTAACTTTAAATAAATATTTGAAAGTATAGTTATCAAGGATCAAAGGCGGGAACATTGGCTAGCGGAGTGTTATGAAAACTTTGGTGTTTGGGGAGGTCCGAGGGTCGAACCCCGCGGCCTCCATACCATTTTACATAAACACAAACATATTAACCAACCACATAGTGACACGTTTCAGCATATTACAGGTCAACGAACATCCAACCAGAATGCGCCACATCATCAATACACCACGTCATCATGATGGTACGACCCTCCACGTGGCCATACAGACTGTACGGACAGGTACAGTCAGCATCCCAAATTTTTCCCTGTTTGACTTGGCGGTCAAATCGCGATATCTCCTCCATACGGACTCTGTTTGCGAAAGTAAATATACCACCGGAATCAAGAAAATGAGACGGACGCAATGGCACTATTTTCGTCGCAATCCAAGCACTTTGAAAATTGAGCAAATTTTGATCCCCTGATCACAAGTAATGCCGGATAAGGTTTACTACCATCCATTGTCTCGATTACTTCAAAATATGTTGTGTTGCGCACTCCATCTATGTTAACATTCACCCCTGTCAATCTTCCAATTGGGACAATCTTGTGTTGATTTACTAGCCTCAACTGAATAGGTGACCATATCAACTTTGGTTTTCCCATCTTTTCCCATTCTGCTTCGGAATGACATTCACATAAGATCTTAGATCCAATATAATATTATCCATATCAAATTCTCCTACCTGCGCATTAAGTTAGAATTCCCTATTCGTCCTTTTATTGCGTTGTACATGGTTAACTGCTCGTTGTGCACTAGGTACTTCTTTATCTTGCGTGCATAGGTCGATCATCTTGCACAATGTGTTCAATTCAGTTTCATCCTTCATTAGTTCTAAACAACTCTTTAAGAAACTTTTCAGAGTACTTATCTTCTCATTTGTCCTTTCTGTTATCGAGGGGTCATAAGTTGGAGGCATTTCATACATAGGTTGTTAATTCGATGCTACCCATTCTGTTTCTAACAACTCCTTGCTTTCTTGCTTTTATGTGTCTCTCCCCCTTCATGGATTAAACGTCTGAGGAGGTTCTGTTGCTTTTTTGTCCCACAGGTCAACCTGAATTCCTTGTTCCATCACATCAACTCCTGTTCTTTCTCCTTCATGCGTAATTGATGCTACTCTTGGTCTATCGTCACACTCTTCTACTGATATCATATGAAAATTATGGTTCCTCTTTTCTTGCCACTTCATGATCAACTAGGGACAATATTTCATTGCATGATCCAATTGACTACAATATGCACATGTCATGTAGGGACTCAGACAATCTTGCACCAAATTTCCAGGCTAGTTACAATTATAAAGTAAAATCAGTCCTCTTCCTCCGTCGAATCCCCCTCTTCCCCAACCTCTAAATCTTCCTCTTCCTCCTTGATTTTATCCTATCGGAGTATTATACTACTATACCCCTCCTTCTATTCCTTTCCCCATTGAACTCTTTATGCATTTGCAGTGTATTCTCTCATGAGATCAAGTGTGTGACATTCCTTTTCATCATGTCCTACTGACTTACAAAAATTACAAAATAAGTTCTTGACAATGCTCTTATACTTTTGCATAAAAGGATAGGTAGTCGGGTTATAACCCATCATTTTGCATATCTCACAATACAGTCCTCCTCCTGGTGCCAAGGGATTTGGGGCTCCTATAGCCAAATATTCTCTAAAAGATGGACACTCATTCTTATGATGACCTTTTTTTTTGCATGTAACACACCGGACTTCTTCATGCTTTTCCTTCCCTTTAGCAACCTCCTGCAACTGAATTTTCAATGCCGCTAATTGCAATTGAAATTGCACCATCCCTGCGCCATTTTCTCCTACAGGATATGCTTCCAATTTAATGGTGATTTCTAGCACTTCTGAATCTGACATAATATTTTGTTGTGTCAAGGGGCAATGTATATGTGGAAACAATCCAGCAATGAACCATTCCATATGCTACTCATATGGAATCTGGAAGGTCAATCGATCCATCAATATCTTGAATCTCTGGTCAAAATCCCATACTGACTCATTATGTAACTACTTAATCTCTTCGAGTTCTGTAACACACTGTGAATCGGACTTCATTTTCTGGAATTCCTTTAACAAGGCTTTCCCGATGTCTTCCAATGTTCTAGCTTGTGGAATGATACTTCATATACTAGGGTAATGCGTAGTCTCTGAATGTCGTCGCTAACTACGTGATTTTTGCATTGTCATCGTGGACGTTTTTCACAATCCATATTGTTGTTTTGGATCTTCTATCCTTGCTCTGTGAAAGAAAGGCATTCTCAAAGTGGGATTTACCCCTGCCATTGTGTATTGTGTAGTATTCTTCATCAGTGTCACCAATTGATTCTGGGTTGTTGCACTACTTCCACTAATTTGACTACCTTTAATGTCATCCTTGCTTCCCTCACTAACTACAAGTGACAAAGTTTCAGATCTTACCTCAGTTCTCGGAGATGCACACAGGGTCATGGATTCAACACATAATATGGCCTAAGTGGGATGTAATGGATCTACTGCTGCTAGACTGATATGATGGTCTTTTTTCTTTTCTTTTGTGCACGAAATTCCTTTGATCTAGAGTACTACACTAGTGTCTCTTTCCTCAACTTCATTGTGCTTCTCTTCTCTCTTAGCGACAATCCTCTTCCTACTATACCGAAACCTTTTTCCTCTACACAATACTCCACTATCTTCTTCCTTCACACATTCTTCTTCTCTCGAAATTCTCATTCCATCAATTCCTTATTCATTATTTTTTGCATCCCTCTTCTTCATACACTCAGGACATCCCTTGACCAACCCCAAGTCACCCTATGCACACGAAGGCACCTAGATTCTAGGGAAATTAGATTCTATCTTCATAACCCCCTTATCACACAGTATCATATTGATCCAAGTAGATAATGATTTCAAATATCTTTTTTGTGAACCCTTAAATAACTTCCTTTCAACAACACTATATGACTAGGTACAATCTATAGAAAACTCAGTAATATAACCCCCTAATATATTATCCAGCCATAAGTCAACTCCAAAGGATTTGATTACTTATAGTATTAACTTGTTGAATCAACTTAGGGGTCCAATTTCTTGGAAAAACAATGAGGAATGTTCCTTTCTTTTAAGCTAATCTCAGTATCCACTTAGCCAAAACATTCAGGAAATCAACAAAGAAAATATCATGTAATTATGTAAATACATACTCTATAACCACTTCTCCGAAATGATTCACGGGTTCTTATTATCATCTCTGGAAAACTTGTGATCTTTTTCCTCTAACCACTATCTGATTTATTCCTTAGTTTGCCTCCACATTCCCCTCAATCGCAGATCCCAGTCTCAACAACGAAACCATTTGTTGGCGCACAGTGGGCAGACCCAGGGTTCAACATTAATTCACCAAGAAAACCCTAAGATACCGGCCTTTTCGGCATCACTCACAAGTAGGTGAAGTCTCACCCGAGGTATCTATGGGGACTGCAGGAACCAAGTTTCCACAGTCATGAAGGGATGGGAGGCATTCATCACAACCATTACACTTAACATTTTTTCATTATACCTTATGTGTGCAAAAACATAATAACGAATAACATATTCATATTAACCAAACATACGTTATGTGTGCACAATAAATAGAATAGTAAACACATCATAACATAGATACATTGGGATTTAACGTGGTTCACCCAATGTGGGCTACGTCCACAACGACCAACTTCTTATATTATTCATAATCATCTCTTACAAAATATATGCACTGCACTCATACATGATATCTTAGTTATACCCCGAAATTCCCTTGTTGTTCAGTGCACACTTAGCTCTTCTTACTTTCTCACATATTCTTCTCTCTTAGCTATCTACTCATTACTTAATTTCATAAGCTCATTCTCTCATACTCGCATGCTACTTTCTACTCAAAAAACTTACATATTTATACATTTACATTAGGGATTAGCTCGTTCCTAATGGACCAAAATGCCTAACGACTTCTAATTCCTTTCGTTCTTCTACGCGTGCTCTTGCGCAATTTCCCAAAAGTCATGTCCCAAGACCATTTATTAAAAATATTAAAATTTATTGAAGAATCAAATAAATGAGTTGAAATTTCAATAAAAAGTTATAATAAGCATACTTTGTAATTTCAAATATAATATTTTAATGGATTATATATACATTATTAGAATGAACGAATATCAATAAGCATGAGATTGGAATTTCATTAATGCAATGCAAAATATAAATACATGAGCTTGACCTTTGGATTCGTCTTCTAAGAGGTCTCTTGGATTCTCGATGACATTTTGTATCACTTGACTATTCATATTTCGTCAAGTGAGTAACCCTAACATATTACGTTTCCAATGTTCATCCCCTTAATATAAAGTGGTGTATGAGATTCCAAGGGGAGAGATGAAATATGAAACTGGACAACTACCAATTGATGAATGTGCTCTCTGAATTTGGTGGTTTTGGGATGACAAAAAACCAAATGGTTACCAAAAGTTGATGTCTTCTACTAAAGGAAGACCACAAACCCTGTAACTTGTCTCTAAGTTTCAATGGTTCCCATAACATTTCCTAACGTATCTAGAAGATAATATTATCTGTTAATTGGAAGTTATCTTGAATGGAGGTTTAAAGATGACCACAAACTGTTGTGCAAAAGATGTAAGTCTTCTCCTAAATGGAGGTTTAAGGAAAGACACAAACCATTTGGTGGTTTTGGGATGATCACAAACCAATTCACACTCACTTGTTTGATGCAGGAGCATCGTCGACAAGCACACATGAAGAGACAACTCATCGCCTTAGCACACCTTTGAATCATTTCAGAATCTTAATCGCTGGTGTTTCCTGCAAATATTTTTTGAAATGATTGAAAACTGAAGAAGACCAAACACTTGGGAACTGAATGATCACGAGTGATCTGGGAGTTTCACTCCTAGTCTTTAATGTAACGAAACTTAGGTAGCAGTTAGGTTTTTTTCGAGAAGATGAGTAGTCAGAGGGAACCCTAAGAACCCTCTGAGATAAATAGAGGTGTTGTATCCACGAATGAGGCTGTTGCAAGTTAGTAGGAAATTGTTGTGATTTAGTTGTTGCTAAGTTTTTAGTTGTTGTTTTATCCTAGCTATAGCCATTTACTTTTAAATGAATATAACAGAGGAAAATTGATCCAATGCATGGTGTTTCTATTGTTTACAATTCCCTATTATTTTGTTTTCATGAATGAATGAGTTATGTTGTTGAGTATATGAAACTGTGAAGTGTTTAGATAAGTTTAGATTGTTCTCTTCGTTGAGTTCATGCAAGGTGTGCATATATTCTGCAAGGAGTGCATTGACAGAATCAGTTTCAACTCAGAAGCTCAGAAGAGATAACACGAAACTTTCCCTTTGCAAGGAGTGCAAAGTGACTGGTGCAAGGTGTGCACAGTCGTCCGCAAGAACTTAAGTCTTGTGTGAGAATCTACTGCAAGGAGTGATAGAGTCTGTTTCGAATCATAAGCTCAGAAGAGAAAACATAAAATTTCCATTTGCAAGGAGTGAAAAGGGACTGCTGCAAGACATGCACAATCGTCCACAAGAAGCTAAGTCTTGTGTAAGAATATGTTGCAAGGAGTGCACAGATCCTAAATTCAGGTAAGTGTCGAGGTAACCCTCTAAGGAGTCAAAAGGTTCAAAGGAGAAATATCATGAGAGATAGCAGGATAAATCTTCAATGGAAACGAGGTTCTGAAGACTTCACGAGTCTTTGATTAAGATCCGTTCAAGAGGGAGTGAGATCATTTCGGATCATCCGATCTGGGCAAAGTGCACAAGCATTAAGTCTCTATGTGCACAGAGGAGCGAGGATTCGTCAAAGTCCCGAAGAGGCTAGGGACCATCCATCATCTAGATGGACAGGTGGCATAAGATCTACAACTTCAGAAGTTTGTAGACAAGGAGAGGGAGAAGGCTGAGAGTTTAAAATTCCAAAGCCTGAAGAGCCGAAGAGAACCACAACCATTGATCTGTGAGGGACACGCGTCGACAGATCGTCATCTTCAGGAGAAAGCACTCCAGGAGAAAGAAAAGACTGAGATTTGAAACTTCTGAAGCTCGAAGAGAGAATTGAACCACAACCGTCGATCTGTGAGGGACACACATCGACAAATCATCATTTTCAGGTGAAATCACTCTAAGAGGAAGTGAAGACTGAGAGTTGAAACTCCCAAAGCCTGAAGAGAGAAGTGAATCAAAACCGTCAACCTGTGAGGGACACACGTCGACAGGTCTTCAGCTTCGGGTGGAAGTGTTGTGGAGGAAGAAAGAGTTGAGAGTTGAAACTCCCGAAGCCTGAAAGGCAAAATCAATCGTAGCCGTCGATTTGGAAGGAGGGCACACATTGCTAGATTGTGGAGATCTGGGAGTGCGTATGAAAGGGGGAAAAGGGTCGCTGACTGATATTTGACCAAGGATGAAATAGGACAGACCTCAGATTTTGATCAAGAAGCAACACCCAGGATCCCAAGATCGACGGTTGTGCTTAATTGCGGGGATAGAAAGTGCTCAGGTTTTAAAAATATTGGAGCGGGCCACAATCGAAACCATGGTATTGCCAAAACGACGCATGGTAGCTGCTAGTGAATTGCGGGGAGAAAAGAGGTGTGGTCTCAAACCACTCTAGGCTGCCCCACAATTGTGTGTTTACGTGAGGACATAGCCCGAGGTCACATACAGAAAAGGGCTAACGGAAGAGGAGCTAGCACCTGGACCCTCATAGTTCAGCAACGCGAAAGGAGAGGTTGTGGGTGTCATAGAACCCGCACCAAAAGAATGAAAAGGGCATGTGTTTAATCACCAGAGAGACCATTAAGGTTTCAAAGAGATGATTCGGCTATGAGAATCGAATATACTTGATCGAGAGGTCGCACAACCCTGCGGGATAATAGGGGGGTATTCATCAAGTGGTATCAGAGCGTGAAATTATTTTTAGGAAGCGAAAAAGAGCTTGAAGGTGTACTCTGTGTCTGAGAAACAATCAACATAATGCCATCGAGGAGACGTGTGGAGCCACCTTTATCCAATCGTGCTGTAGAAAGAGAAATGAGAGAGCTTCGTGTAATATTAGAGGCAATGGAGACAACACAGAGGAGGGCCCATGATGCTGGGGACATCAGTGATGCAGAGAGTGAAGAAGTAGAAGTTGAAGAAGATGCAGGGGAAAATGTTTCCGAGGAAATCTTGCTGAGAGAGGTTGTTAAATTGGGATCTAGAGAAAAGATAGATATCCCAATGTATGAAGGGAACTTGGATGCTGAAGAATTGCTAGATTAGATAAGATCCATGGAAAAATATTTCGACTATGAAGATGTCGATGAGGAGAAAAAGGTGAGACATGTTGTCAGCAGGCTAAAAGGACATGCAACATTGTGGTTGGATGAGCTGTAGGCTGAGAAGAGAAGCAAAGGAAAACAAAATATAAAGAATTGGGACAAAATGGTAGCCAAGCTGAAGGATAAATTCATTCCCAAATATTATTAGATAAATCTGTTCAGGAAGTTGCAGAACCTGATACATAAGGGTATGATAGTGAAAGAGTACACGTAGGAGTTCTACAAACTGAATATCAGGATTGGACAGTGAGAGAAGGATGAGGAAAAGTTTTCTAGGTACATAAATGGCCTGAGGTATGAAATCCAAGATGAGATCAACATGATGTCAGTAAGGACAGTAGAGGATGCTTATCAGATTGCTTTGAAGGTAGAGGAGGATTTGGCTAGGAAAAAGAGTCAATGAAACAGAGGCAGAATCCCAAGAAAATGCAATGGGGTTACCCATCATAAGACACATAAATCCAAAGATGGGACTGAGAAAACACGCAATCACTCAGAAAGAGGAGGAAGCTCCTGAGGAAGACAAGGTGGTGGAAGAAGTTCTTCTAGAGGACGAGGAAGAAACATAGGAGGAGAAGTAAGGTGTTATGCATGTGGAAAGATAGGACACATGCCTTTGGAATGTCCCGAGAAAAAGAAAGAAGGAGGAGGTAAAGATCACATTTTAGAAGAACATAAAAGGAATGTTGAAGCAGAAGGTGCAGAGGATGGAACATCCTTGATGTTGAGGAAGGTTCTCTTAAAACCAGAGCCAGAAATTGAAAATCTAGTGCAGAGGAACAATCTATTCAGAACATCTTGCAAGACTAAAGACAGAGTATGTAAGGTGATAACTGACAGTGGGATCACTGATAACTTAGTATCCACAAAGATGGTGGAGAAATTGGAGCTGGAGACAACTTCACATCCGAAGCCATATAGAGTCTCATGGTTGCATAAAGGACACCAGGTAATGGTCACTAAACAATGCCTCGTTGAATTTAGGACAGGAGGATATAGAGATGAAATTCTGTGTGATGTGATTCCCATGGATGTATGTCATGTTTTTTTGGGAATACCATGGCAGTTTGATAGAAATTTCTTTCATGATGGGAGAAAAAATACTTATAGCTTGGAGAAGAATGGTAGGACACACATGTTACTGCCAATAGAGGAGAAGAAAGTAAAAGAGGAAGCCAACACAAGCATACTTCTCATGAGTGGGAAGGAACTCCTGAGTGAAGTCAAGAAGGGACAGGAGATGCAATTTGTTGTGGTGAGGAAACCCAGAGTTGTCCATACAAGTACTTCAATGGATGATTTTCCTAAAGAAGTTCAAGAGTTGTTCGATAATTTTGTTGACATAGTAGTGGATGAGTTGCCTAACTCATTTCCACCCATCAGAAGTATCAACCATCATATATATTTGATACCAGGAGCAAGTCTACCAAACAAAGAAGCATACATATTGACACCTCAAGAGAATTAAGAGGTACAGAACCAAGTCTAGGATTTGTTAGACAAGGGTTTGGTTAGAGAAAGCTTGAGTCCATGCGCAGTACCAACTGTGTTGAGTCCAAAGAAGGATGGAGGATGGAGAATGTGTACAGACTTAAGAGCCATAAATAATATCACCATCAGGTATAGATTTCATTTTCCAAGAATGGATGAATTAATGGATTGTTTAAGTGGAGGAAATTTATTTTCTCAGATAAATTTGAAAAGTGGATATCACCAGATAAAAATGAGAGAAGGTGATAAGTGGAAAACAACCTTTAAGACAAATGAAGGGTTGTATGAGTGGCTTGTTATACCATTTGGATTAACTAATGCCCCAAGTACTTTTATGAGGCTGATGAATGAAATACATAAAGATTTCATTGGCAAGTTTGTGGTTGTATATCTGGATGATATAGTGGTCTTTAGCAGGACTAAAGAGGAGCATTTGAGACATCTGACATTAGTGATGAAGAGACTACAATAGGAGAAGTTGTTGATAAATCTGAAGAAGTCCTCTTTTATGAAGACAAAAATCATTTACTTGGGTTTTGTGATCTCTTCAAATGAATTGAAGATGGATCTAGAGAAGGTGAAAGCAATAAAAGAATGGCCATCACCAAGGAGTATGTTGAAGTGAGAAGCTTCCATGGATTAGCAAGTTTCTATAGGAAGTTCATCAGAAATTTCAGTGGAATTTGTGCACCTATGATGGATACCGTGAAGAAGAGGCAAAAGTATTTTAAATGGACAGAGGAGCTTCAATATATTGAAGGAGAAGATAACAAAATGACCAATTCTGGTCTTACCAAATTTTGGAAAGACATTTCAAGTGAGATGTAATGCAAGTGGAGTTACAATTGGAGTAGTCTTGAGCCAGGATAATAAACCAGTTGCATATTTCAGTGAGAAGATGAATGAGACTAAGAGAAAGTAATCCACATATGATAAAGAATTGTATGCCATAATTCAAGCCTTAAAGAAATGGAGGCACTACCTTGTTCCAAATAAGTTTGTCTTGTACAACGATAACCAATATTTACAATTCATAACCAGACAGGAAAAATTGGATCAGAGACATGCAAAGTGGATTGAGTTTATGCAGAATTTTACTTTTGTCATAAAACATATTTCTGGAAATGCTAACAAAGTTGTTGATGCATTAAGCAGGATATGTTTGATTCTGTAGGAGTTTCAGGTCAAGACCTTGGGGTTTGAACACTTTAAGGATATTTATTCTGATGATCCAGATTTCAAGGAAGGATACGAAGCATGTGAAAATCATGTGTTGAGAGGCAAGAGCCAGTGGCCAGAGTATATGATTCAAGAGGGTTTGTTGTTCAAGGGAAATCAATTGTGCATACCAAAATGCTCAATGAGGGATAACCTTTTGAAGAAAAAGCATAGTGGAGGATTGGTTAGCCATTTCGGACATGATAAAACATTTTCACAGCTGAGAAGTTCATATTACTGGCCAGGTATGAGGACATAAGTGATACATTTTGTAAACAGATGTAGAATCTGCCAACATGAAAAAGGTAAAAGACAGAACACTGGATTGTATCAACCATTGCTAATACTAGAGAGGCCTTGGGATGCAATAAGCATGGATTTTATTTTGGGACTGCCAATAACACAAAGAGGATGTGATTCCATATTTGTGGTGGTGGATATATTTTCAAAGATGGCACACTTTATCCCATGCTAGAAGACTAGTGATGCAACACATGTTGCAAATTTATTTTTCAAGGAAGTTGTTCGTCTTCATGGATTACCCAAAAGTGTTGTCTCAGACAGAGATACCAAATTTGTTGGTCATTTCTGGAGAACACCGTGGAATAAATTAGGGACATATTTTTCATTCAACTCATCTTACCACCCTCAGACAGATGGACAGATTGAGGTGGTGAACAAAATTTTGGCAAAATTATTGAGGAGTCTGGTCACTGAGCATCATAGTCAGTCGGATCATATTTTGCCACAAGAAGAATTTGCATATAATGACTCACCAAATAGGAGCACTGGAAATATCCTATTCCAAATACTGTATGGAATGCATCCAAGAGGAGTATCTGAGTTGAGAGACTTGGAACAGAGTGAGATCAGAAGCACTGGAGCATAAGATTTTGTTGTAGAAATACAAAAGATTCAATTTGAAGTAGGAGATCAAGTTCTGGCACATCTCAAGAAAGAAAGGTTCCCAAGGGGAACATATAAAAATTTGAAGATAAAGAAGATAGGAACATGTAAAATCTTAAGGAATTTTGATGCAAATTCCTATGAGATTGAGCTGCCAGATGACGTTGGCATATCACCCATATTCAACATATTAGACCTATATACTTATAAGGAAGATGACACAGAGAGATTAAAAGATTAGGAGAAGATTCGGTGGGAGAAGTAGATGCCTATAGCATAAAAACCACTGATGGATAAGATCGTTGATCATAGGGTTGGTGAGAAGACCAAGAGGAAGACCTATTTTGAATATTTGGTCAAGTGAAAGGGACACCCGATAGAAGATGCCAGTTGGGAAAATGAAGTTGATATCCAGAAGCATGGAAAGTTAGTGCAGGAGATCATGGACAGGAGTCCATGAATTTTTGTCCACGGGAGTATGATTCAGGAGCATCGTCAGCAAGCATGCATGGAGAGACAACTCAATGCCTTAGCACGCCTTTGAATCATTTCAGAATCTTAACCGTTGGCATTTCCTGCAAATAGTTTTTGAAATGATATAAAACTGAAGAATATCAAACGCTTGGGAGCTGAATGATCACGRGTGATCTAGGAGTTTCAATCCTAGTCTTGAATGTAAYAGAACTTAGGTAGCATTTAGGTTTTTTTCGAGAAGACGAGTAGTCGGAGGGAACCCTAAGAACCCTCTGAGATAAATAGAGGTGTTGTATGCCCAAATGAGGTTGYTGCAAGTTAGTAGGAGATTGTTGTGATTTAGCTGTTGCTGAGTTTTTAGTTGTTGTTTTATCATAGCTGTAGCCATTTACTTTTAAATGAATGTAAAAGAGGAAAATTGATCCAATGCATGGTGTTGCTACTATTTACAATTCCCTGTTATTTTGTTTTCATGAATGAATGAGTTATGTTGTTGAGTATATGAAACTGTGAAGTGTTTAGATAAGTTTCGATTGTTCTCTTCATTGCATTCATGCAAGGTGTGCATACAATATGCAAGGAGTGCATTGACAGAGTATGTTTCTCCTAAGAAGCTCATAAGAGATACCACAAAACTTTCTCTTTGAAAGGAGTGCAAAGTGAATGCTGCAAGGTGTGCACAGTCATCCGCAACAACTTAAGTCTTGCATGAGAATCTGCTGCAAGGAATGACATAGTCTATTTTGACTCATAATATCAGAAGAGATAGTGTTAAATTTCCATTTGCAAGGAGTGAAAAGGGATTGTTGCAAGGTGTGCACAGTCATCTGCAAGAAGCTAAGTCTTACGTAAGAATTTGTTGCAAGGAGTGCATAGATCCGAAATTCAACTAAGTTTCGAGGTAACCCTCTAAGGAGTCAAAGGGTTCAAAGGAGAAAGCTCACGAGAGATAGTGGGAGAAATCTTCAAGGGAAACAAGGTTCTGAATACTTCACGAGTCATCGACTAAGATCCGTTCAAGAGGGAGCAAGATCATTCTGGATCGTTGGATCTGGGAAAAGCGCACGAGCTTTAAGTCTCTTTTTTCAAACAGGAGCGAGGATTCGTCGAAGTCCCGAAGATGCTAGGGACCATCCATCATCCATAGGGATATGTGGCATAAGATCTACAACTTTGGAAGTTTGTAGACAAGGAGAGGGTGAAGGCTGAGAGTTGAAAGTCCCGAAGCCCGAAGAGCCAAATAGAACCATAGCCGTCAATCTGTGAGGGACACACATCGACAGATCATTGTCTTCGGGTGAAAGAACTACAAGAAAAAGAGAATATTGAGAGTTGAAACTCACGAAGCCCGAAGAGTGAAGTGAACCACAATCGTCGAACTGTGAGGGACACATGTCGACAGATCCTCGTCTTCGGGTGAAAGAACTTTGGGAAAAAGCGAAGACTGAGATTTAAAACTCCTAATGCCCGAAGAGAGAAGTGAACCAGAACCATCGATCTGTGAGGGACACGCATCGACGGATTTTCATCTTCGAGTGAAATAATTCCAAGAGGAAGGGAAGACTGAGAGTTGAAACTCACGAGGCCCGAAGAGCGAAGTGAATCACACCCATTGATCTGTGAGGGACATGCATCGACAGGTCGTCGGTTTCGGGTGGAAGTCCTATGGAGGAAGAAAGTATTGAGAGTTGAAACTCCCAAAGCCCGAAAGGAGAAATCAATCGTCGCCATCAGTTTGGAAGGAGGGCATGCGTCTCTTGATCGTGGAGATATGGGAGTGCATGCAAAAGGGGGAAAGCGGTCATTGACTGATAGATGAACAAGGCAGAAAGAGGACATACCTCAAACATCGATCAAGAAGTAATGCCCGAGATCCCAATATCGATGGTCGTGCTTAATTGCGGGGACAAAAAGTGCTTGTGTTTTAAAAATCTTGGAGCGGGCCGCAATCGAAACCACGGTATTTCCAAAAGGATGCATGGCCGCTGCTAGTGAATTGCGGGAAGAAATGTGGTGTGGTCTCAAACCACTCTAGGCTACCCCACAATTGTGTGTTTACATGAGGACATAGCTCGATGTCACATACTAAAAAGGGCTAACATAAGAGGAGCTAGCACCTGGACCCTGATATTTCAACAACACGAAAGGAGAGGTTGTGGGTGTCATAGAACCTGCACCAAAAGACTGAAAAGGTCATGTGTTTAATCACCAGAGAGACTATTAAGGTTTCAGAGAGTCGATTTGTCTCTGAGAATCGAATATCCTTGACCGAGAGGTCGCACAGCCCCAAGGGAGAATAAGGGGGTTTGCATCATTGTTACTACTTGATTTGTAGGAATTCGAAACTAGAATCCTAATTTTCAATCATTGATGTTATTCCCCCCTATTAGGTACAAGGTTAGAAGATTCAAATCTCTCCATTTCAAGATGTGTCAACACTCAAGAATGAATTCTACGGTATGACTAATATATCTTCTTGATTGTTGATGACCATTGCCAAGAAATGATCCACCCATAGTGGTTCTCTACTCTTATAGATTTATTGTGTTTGGAACATATGTCTAAAGGATGATTATGCTTTCCATAATTCTAACAAGGATGAAGATCAAAACATTTATCTTCCATATGGCCAACTCGATGAAAATGTTGGAATTTAGGAATCTACTCTTAAACTGGAGGAAGTGAATATAAACTATTTTGAAGTAATCGAACACTCTGGAACTGGATCAATTTGGTATAATATGGAATATGAATGGCAACTTCCTTTTCATATTCAAGACATGTCCTTTGCCTATTGTCTCTTATTTCTTCCCAAGGTCTAATGATTGGCTTGGAAAAAGAAAAATGAACTTGTTCATGCACAACTTCATCTTCATATGCACTTGTATATGAAGTTGTCTCACTGAGTTTCTCTTACGTTGGTTTTTGATCTAAATCATCATATTCTTCTTCTTTGAAAAAAGGGTTGTTCTGAACAAAAACTAGTTCAGAATGTCAAAGATTATTTCATTCACTTTCATCATGAAGAAGTTGAGTCTGAGTTTGAAGCAGTTTTGCTTTGACTTGCAAAACTTGAAAACACGTTAGAAAAAACTGAAAAGTTTCTTTATTTGTTTTGACCATATTGTCGTTAATTGAGAGTATTAAAGTGTCCAGTAACTCTAATAATTCATCAATTCAAGCCATTTAACTGTTAGACTCTAATTGATCTTTAGGGTTGAATATGTCATCGATGTTTTGTGCATGGGTATGGAAGTGGTTGAGATTGGTTTGAATGAGCAGAGACCCCTTCAACGTGACCACAAATGTTGAGACTTCCCACAACAAAAAATATCAATACTCTACACCATAAAAGTATTGTGTATAATTTCCTACTATGAAAAATAAAAGGGTGAAATGTCCACAAGATAAAGGTAAAAAGGAAAATATTAAAAACAGTCTCACCAATGTATGTCTTATCTTTCCGAGGTTCTATAAGAATCACAAATCCAACTTCTTCAAGAGTTGACCCAGGGTGATGTAAATAATAAACTCCTCGAGCAGCTAACGCATGGAGACATTGTCATACAAGGAAACTCTACCAAAGTTTCCATCGTTATCCTCCTACAGATATTTGAAGCTTCACTCTTCTAAAAATATAAGCACCCATAAGACGGGACCACACACTAGCTGGATTCTAATCCACTCTCGACAAGAATTGAACATTTTGGAACCTTCTCGCTATGTCAATGGAGAGATAAGGAGGTAAAGGAATTAGATATCCACCTCCATGTGACCTTCACCATAATCCTTCTGACACCTTCTTATTCACAATTATCCTTATAGATTCACATAGGTCCATCAAGCGTAGTTATGTTTTAGAGGGTATGGAAAAGTTGGAATACGAACAAGCTCTGACAAGGGGGAAAGTAATGTATGTGCACTAGAAACACACATAGTATATTCTCATTATTGCATCATCCATTATTGTCTTTATTCAGTGTTAAAATTCCATGGCATCTTCTAGAAGCCACATGGAACTAGGATTAACTCACCGCTTTAAAGCTTGTTTTTCAACTGAAAGGCATAAGAGGAATGGGAAAATTAGATTGAGTGGGATAGCACACAAATTTAGAATTGACCCTAGACAGAGATGAACTTCAGGCTGAGATATGATTAAGGTTTCACGTAGAGACTGATGGGTGTTCTATATGCACTAAAAACCCTCAATTAAATTGTCAACCCGAGGTAAGTAAACTTAGAGTTGTAGCACTATATGTGCCAAGGCAGAAAGGCTAGATGCATTATAGTCTAATTAAAGAAATGAGCTATCTGAGAACTAATCTATTCAAGCAAAGGATATTAATGATCAAGCCCTATCAAGAAACTTAAACTATTTATCCTAAGTAACTTTTGAACAATGGATCAATGGAATGTCCTAGGAAAGAAAATGAAAACCCTACTTTAAGCAAATTAACCTAATCATTACAATGAGAAAAAGCAAACTACCTATTTAATCTATTTAATGAACAATAACAACAACAAACTAATCTAATTAATCTTATTCAAAATCAAAGAGCAACAACAAGTAAGCAATTAAACAAGCAAGCAATTACCCTATTAAATCAAGTAAACAAGCAAGCAACTACCATATTAAAACTTATGCAACAAGTAAACTCAAATAAAAACTACTTAACAATAAACTAATCAAACTATTAAGCAAGTGATCTCTATTCTTAAGATAAACTTCATACTTACTTATAATCTATAAAAGGAAATCTTAACCTATTGAATTAAAAACATCATGAAAACATTCAAATATTAATCAACAACTACTCTTTAATCTACAATAACAAGAAAACTATTCTCTAATCTACAATAGCAAGAAAACTTTAAATACAGTGTTGATGATTATGTCTTCGGTGTCTTAATATATCACGATGGCATTTCACAATTAATGATAACTCAAGAGGGATAAACTCAATGATAACTTCTATGGAAAAGTGAAAGGTATGAATCAGGAAATCTAATGAGAACTTGGCCATTATAGAAGGAATATCAACTACCCTAAAAATCCATGTGATTCTTCAATTCATGCATTGATCATCAACAGTATGAAAACACTATTCTATTAAATTTAAATGCATTCTATGCTAATGTAAGAAAATTCACACTACTAGAGATTTACAACTAAGAACTAAACTCAAAATCAAACTTCGAATTGAAATTGCAATCTAGATATAGAATGGAAATTGCATAAAGTAAATTAAACTAATCCTATCTTTAACAATTTAAATTGCAAAGGGAAATACTCATAAAAACATAACTCAAATCCTATTTCTATTTCAACATATAAAAAGAAAATTAGTAAGCAAACTAATTGAGCAAACTAGATAAGAAAATTAAGAACTAAATTCAAAGCTAACAACTAATCATCCATTGAAACCTTTCCAAAGAAACTATTAACTCCATACTCTGTTTTAACTTCTAACTATTCTATTTCAGCATACAGAAATTCTAACTATCATTTAATCATACACCGGGTTAGTGGCTTAAGCTTGAGCTATTTCCTATTCAGTTAGAAAGACATGGCATATTAACTATTCTTCATAAGCAACCTGCAAAAAAGAAACTGAAACAATTAAGCTATGAACAACAATTACACAGTAAGTAAAAATGATAAAAACACATGTACGGGAAATAAAAGAAATAACAATTAGACTACTTGAATTCACAAGCTAACTAACTAAATATTCACCCAGGCCACTAGTGGGCCCCTCAGCAGGTCGTGGCTACTCCTCAACAGTGAATCACGAGCTCAAGCAACACGATTTCAACATTTAAATTAAAAACGCAGTTTTACACAAGTTTATGGAAAATGTCTTAAAACAACAAAAACAATGCTAGCTTCTGAACTTAACTATCCTCCACTATTTGTCTGACCACTGCTGTGGTATTTATAGAGGTTACAAGTCGATAGGTCGAGAACTAAAAGGGTCGACCTCCTCTAAAAAAAGTAAATTACACTTAATGTGTTTTAACCGCCGGTGGCTTCTAGAAAGTAAGTGAGCCAATAAATGCCCAGAATAACAACCTAATCCAAGTTGTCACAAGCTCAATAGCTGGAGGCCATGAACACAAGAAAAACCCATGTCGCTCATTTTCCCATCACTGGCTGCCGATGTGATAACCGCCAACTCGCTTACGGTTTTAGTGTAGGATGGAGTGTCAGACACAGTGTCGGATGGAGTACCGGATGCAGTACCGGATGGAGTACTAGATGGAAAATCGCCATGCGATTTTTCCCTGTGACACATAGATCACAAATTAGCTTCTCGGAATCATTAAATTATGCTGAATTACACTTGAAACCATCATAAAACATCAATCATACGTACCTGGTGTAAGCTATGGTGATTTGATACAAAAATCCTTCAAAACTTCTTCAAAATAGGAAAATAAACATACAATATTGGCCAAAAAGGATCTAACCATCATCATTAAATTAACCAAATCGTGAGCCCAACATTACCCCCACACATGATATTTTGTAGGTCCCACTGCAAACAAAAAGGAATTTCCCCACATGACTAAACTTGTTGAGAAGGATTAGCTTTAGAAGCTTCTCCTTCTTGCCGTGAAGATTTTGTCTTGTGCCTCTTATGTTGTTTCAATTGTGCCTTGAGGTTGCGATTGGTTTTGGTCATTTCGTCAACCAACTGTTGAAGGGAATTCACCTTTTCTTAGAGGATTGCATTGTCATGGTGAAGATGCGTGTCCAAAGTCTTCCTCTCTTCCAATTGTTGCAACACCTAAAAATTTTCCTGTTGTAACTTCTCAATGGCTGGAGCAGGATCAAATATCTTGGAGGAGGGCTTATATCCCTTGAAAGATGTAGAAAGTCTATTGGTTTTAGGATCTGTGGTAGGCATCTGTGAGGTAGGGGTAATAGGGGGTTTATAAGGAGAAGTAGGTTCATATTTTGTCTTTCTATGAGGCTCCAATTCTTCTGTAGATAGTTCCCTAGGTATTTTGTGAGGGCTTTTGAGATCAGAGGACACTTGGATAGGGTCTGAAGTGGTCAAGGGTTTTTCATAAGTTTTTCCTCTTTTGTTTCGGGTACTCTTTCGAAAGGATCCTCTATTAAATCGATTAGATCCTCTCCTATTTGTGGGGACCACAGGGAATTCTTGTTGAATTACCTCTTGTATATTTTTAGGGGCATGATCATTATATGTGGAAGGCATTGGGGGGTTAGCAATAGGCTTCTTGGTCTTCTTTCCTGATGAGGCTACAGGGGTATCAACAAATTTCTTGGACTTTTGGTCCAGTAAGGAATAACTTGAGAAGGAGGGTTTAGAGTTTCAGAGAATGGAGTTTGGGTGGATTAATAGTCCCTAGATCAAGTGTCTTCTTGCTAGTCTTTATTGTAAGATGAGGGTTTGCAAATTGGTAAATGAACTCATCCCATGTTTTCCCTTATTTTCCCAACTCGACTAAGGCAAGTAGTTTGATAAGGCCATGGTGAAATAGGTTTTTATGGGGATTGGTTACATTCTTCCTCACTTGGGAAGACATCTTCTCAAGACTCTTTAAGACATTGTGGCAACTGGTGGTGTTTAAACCATCTATCCCCAACTCTTAGAATCTTTGTGGCTGTGACCATGGATTCCTAAAAGACCACACAGGTGAGAGACTCCACGCACACCATCTTTCCATCAAATCCAAGGGAGAATTGCATCAAAATGTCATTGTCGTGGCTCTGCAAGTGAGCCAATAATGGCCCCCAGCTTGCGCGAAGGAACACTTCCCTGCATTATGCGAACTCAGGGATAGCGAAGAGGTCATCATAGGAGGATGACTCATACTGCTTGGGCATGATGAGAGTGTAGATAAATGGACATAGGTTGAAATTCAACAGAGAATGGGTGCAATCAGGCCAAGGATGAGCACGATTAAGCAGAGGTTGAACGTGATTAAATAGGGGCTAAGCACGATGCGAAGAGGGTGAGGGTGAGTATGAGGAATAAATGGGATAACCAATTTAGTGATTCCTCTATTTTTGAATGTGCCCAGGATGGAACGATTGTATTCATCAATGAATTCACATGCACGAATTGCCATGTGTGAACATGAGTGCGTCGATTTTGAATTTGAAGGCATGTTTTGGGATTCAATCGTAATGATGAAGAGGTTATATCAATTTCCAAGTCTTTGACTTGGACATTTGATCATGAAAATGGCTAAGGATTGCATCATTTAATCTTAATTGCCATGAACTAATTCAAATAAATGCAGTTGATTCTTGGTTACCTAAAATCGTGGACAATTATTTGTGTATTCTTTCATATGGCACATCGTCCCACACCTGATATGTTCTTTGAAATGGCACCTCATACGAAACTCCATATGGCACTCCATATGGTTCTCGATATGGTACCTCTGTGAAAAATGCAATTTTATTCCTTCTGTAATGGATGGCCTGCAGTCTTAGA
This sequence comes from Picea glauca, assembly GCA_000966675.3. NCBI lineage: Eukaryota > Viridiplantae > Streptophyta > Pinopsida > Pinales > Pinaceae > Picea > Picea glauca. The sequence continues at coordinate 214,875 of JZKD02S0158571.1, forward strand.
ATGATTTTGATAGTCACAGTGAATAGGAGCAGAGGGAGAGTGTTCCATTATTTTTTATTTTTCCACCATGTTTACTCGATCCATTCCTTTATCTCGAATAAGACATGTAATCTCAATTCTGTAATGAATAGTCTGTAACGAAAATAAATCAGTTAAGTGGTCTATTAAGGAAATGTACAACAATTTATAACACATAGGGAATTAGCATTTCAAAAATAAAATAACTGATGATGTCATAGCTTGTGTCAGAAAAACAATACACATAAATTTTTACAAAGATTCACTTCTTCTAGGAAGTGTTATAATTTTTCAACTCATGAAACCCCTCCCCCACACCTAAGTATTGTGACACCTCACAATAAAAAATATAGGAAACCAGTCAGTTCTCCCAATAGACGAAGATTTAAAACTTGTTAAGTGTAGAGATAAATTTCACAGATGAGATGATTAGAAGATGGCCCCACCTATAGGATAAGAGGTCCTATATATAGATAAGAAGAGGTAGGCGAGAGAGTTTCAATATAGTCTCAAAGTTAGTTCCCAATGTAAAATTTATGGATTTCATTAACCTTACCTTGACCATACATACTTCGTGTCAGTTTTGTCTACAAGTAATGTTGTACATTAGGACAAGTTTAAATTTCTTATTTATTTTTGTCAAATTATCATCCTCGCTAGGTAGAATGCCCCGCTGCCAGCAAGCTTGTTCAGTACTCCGGTGGGTTTACCTAGTCATACCACAGGTCGGTACCCGTTGCCAACATACTTGTTCAATATCCCAACAGGTTAGCCTCTTACACCCTCAGAGACTGGCCCTCCATCTTTTAAGTTTTTTAGTATAAGATTTCTTTGTGCAAGAATATGGGGGAGCAATTCTGAAAACAACTTTCTCTCTCTCTCTCTCTCTCTCTTTTCAATTGGGATGGTATTTATGTTAGAGGATGACTTTCCGTAATATATTCCTTAGTGATTGTCCTAATGTAATGGGTACTTAAGCAGACGTAGCCTATCTAAAGATATGATATAATCAATCATTTTTAGTGTGTAGTGGATGGTACCATTGGGAAAGAACAAAAATGTATCTTTAGGCTCAACTCACTTTTTTTTTTTGGATGTTTCCATGGCTAACCGCTAATCAGACCTCCTTGTTACTCTTTTAATAAAGATACTTTACTTACTTACTCAGGTTTCTTGGGAAAACTGTACGAGTGACCTCTAAGCTTGATGGTTACGGTATGACTTCCTTATATAGTGGTGAAGGTTTTCAAGAGCAATTGTTTGTTAAGATGCCTTGAGATGAAAATATTTGCAAGAACATGGCTAATTACAACAAGTCATTATTCATTTGATGCTTAGTAGACAACAAGGTTCAAATATAGCAATATTTTAAAGAAAAATACTTCTATTATATTTCCTTGAAACTGTATACTCCTGGTGAAATAAATACCTTCAGAAATTTCTAGAATTGTTTATCAACAAAATTCAAAATTATTTACATATGTATAGTCGGAAATTCATAAAACATTCAAGAACAAGGGGGGACTTGCAACCCAACATTATGAAGAGGTTGAATTGGCTTGTTATTCGAGTTGGGCATTGGTTGTGCTGGTAATAATGTCGGTCTTGTGGAGCTTAAATTCTGATATTGTTGTGGTTGTTGTTGTGGAATAGGAGGTAAATAAGGTGGAACAAATCCTGGCAGAAGCTGCAGAATGTTCAGTGGAAATTTAGGATAAGGATGGTTGGGCATAGGGACAGGTGGAGCTTGAGGATTCCCTTGGTTATGTCCTCCTCTCCATCCTTGAAGCCGAGGATGTTGGTACTGTGTAGACCAATTTTTCCAACTTGGTGAGTTCCACGGTTGTTGTTATTGATAATAGGGTGGAACTTGAGATTGTGGATCTGGGTATGTGGGTTGGTTCCTAGGCTTCCATGGCCTCCTAGGTGCATAAGAGGACTCCCCAGGATCCCCACTTCTATATATGGCTAACAAACCGGGCAATGATGGACATTTTTTAGTTGAGTGGTCTTTCGTGCAGAAGCCACAAACTAAAATGTTATCTAATGGGCATTCCCTTGAGGAATGCTTCCTCCTGCATCTTGGGCAATATATGCTCATTGATGCATTTTCCTCCGCCTGTTTCTTTTTAATTTTTAGGGTGTCCAACTGGGAACCTATTTTTCTTAAGATATATGTCTTGAATTTTTCTAAAAGGTTCCCTATCTATTCTCTTGTGATACCACCTGAAATAACTAGTTTTCAGTTTCTACTATAAGGGTCTCGGACATTCTTTCCTATTTTATCTCTACTCCTCGAGTAATTCTTACACATTTCACATATTTTGGAAAATGGTTTGTGAGAGATGTCACGTGATGCCATCAGGTTAAGGATCTCTAGGTATTCCTTTGAAATTCCCTTAAGGAAAAGATCACTAACTGCATCATCTGGAAGGTCATGGTATTTTGATTTCTGAGAGATATAACCAAACTGTTCCATATAATCCTCGAGATTCTCGTCTTCTAACTGTTGGATTTTCAAAATATCATTACGATACTCCTTGTTCTTGCAGTAGTCTTGGTACTTTTTAAGAAATATATCTTTCATGGCTTCCCAAGACATAATACTGGACTCTCCCAACCCCATGAACCATCTTAGTGCAGAGTCCTTGAGGGTGGCAGGAAAGAGTTTTATCTTCTGGGCATATTGTAAGTAGTTGTAGCTCCTACACAAGATGTCAAACTCAAATAGGAAGGTATCTGGATATTCACTACTTTTACCATAAAAGGTGGGCAGTGATGAGAGGGGAATATTTTTCATATTGACATTCAGGGTGGTGTCCAAAATTGGAAACCCAAAGGTAGTTTCAGTTTGGTATCCAACTTTTTCTTCCTCCCCGTGTCTTACATTGTTATGATCCTCCCAATAATCCATATTGGTTTGGTTTCCAAAAAGAGAATACTTAAGTGGTTTTATTCTTGAAGAGAATAAGGTATCCCTCTGATGGGAAGGTCTTCCTACTGCTTGGATGTATGGGACTCTACTCGAGTCGGTTGAGATTATTGGTGCCAAAGTTTCTGTATCAATTTGAGAGACAATTATGTTGGTTGAACTACCAAACAAAGTATTCACCTGTTCAGGGTCTATGATGTCTTCAAAATTAGGATCTCCTGATGGTGGTAAGAAAACAAAGGTTTTATTGTTTGGTTCTGTGGAATGCGCAAGTGGTCTTGCCTCTTATCCCACTGATGCTTCAATTTTTTTTTCTATAGTGCTCACTGTTTTAGTCTCTTTAGAGGCTTCTTTAGATCTTTGGGTTGAGCTATCTCCTGTTTTTTGGTATCGATCTACGAAGTTTGTGAGTGGAACGTTCCTTCGCCCAAAAAGGTCGGAAGGAACCTTGGTTGAAAGGTCTGATTTAGATTTAATGTATCTACCTTTTGGGTCTCTAGGTCTGTTCATGAAAGCAAACAAAAACAAAAAGAAAAACTACCATTGGATTTGGGTGAACCTACTATAGCATATGCATAGGTTCTTACCTCTCGTCCTAAAGTTCCCCTGCCACCAAATTAATGCTAAAGTTTAGAAATGATCTATTTCCTACCTTAAGACAACTCCCCGACAACGGTGCCAAAAATCATGGGTGTTCTATCTGCACTCAAAACCCTCAATTAAATTGTCAACCCAGGGTAAGTAAACTTAGAGTTGTAGCACTATATGTGCTAAGGCAGAAAGGCTAGAGGTAGTATAGTCTAATTAAGGAAATGGGCTATCTGGGAACTAATCTATTCAATCAAAGGCTATTAATGATCAAACCCTATCGATAAACTTAAACTATTTATCCTAAGTAACTTTTGAACAATGGATCGATGGATTGTCCTAGGAAAGCAAATGAAAACCCTACTTTAAGCAAATTAGCCTAATCATTACAATGAGCAAAAGAAAACTACCTATTTAATCTATTTAATGAACAATAACAACAACAAACTAATCTAATTAATCTCAAAATCAAAGAGCAACAACAAGTAAGCAATTACCCTATTAAAGCAAGTAAACAAGCAATCAACTACCCTATTAAAACTTATGCAACAAGTAAACTCAAATAAAAACTACTTAACAATAAACTAATCAAACTATTAAGCAAGTGAACTCTATTATTAAGATAAAATTCATAATTACTTCTAATCTATAAAACAAAATCTTAACCTATTGAATTAAAAACATCATGACAACATTCAAATATTAATCAACAACTACTCTTTAATCTACAATAACAAGAAAACTATTCTCTAATCTACAATAGCAAGAAAACTTTAAATATAGTGTTGATGATTATCTCTTCGGTGTCTTATGATATCACGATGGCATTTCACAATTAACGATAACTCAAGAGGGATAAACTCAATGTTAACTTCTATGGAAAAGTGAAAGGTATGAATCAAGAAATCTAATGAGAACTTGGCCATTATAGAAGGAATATCAACTACCCTGAAAATCCATGTGATTCTTCAATTCATGCATTGATCATCAACAATATGAAAACACTATTCTATTAAATTCAAATCCATTCTATGCTAATGTAAGCAAATTCACACTACTAGAGTTTTACAACTAAGAACTAAACTCAAAATCAAATTTTGAATTGAAATTGCAATCTAGATCTAGAATGGAAATTGCATAAAGTAAATTAAACTAATCCTATTTTTAACAATTTAAATTGCAAAGGGAAATACTCATAAAAACATAACTCAAATCCTATTTCTATTTCAGCATATAACAAGAGAATTAGTAAGCAAACTGGATAAGCAAATTAAGAACTAAATTCAAAGCTAACAACTAATCATCCATCGAAACCTTGCCAAAGAAACTATTAATTCCATACTCTGTTTTAACTTCTAACTATTCTATTTCAGCATACAAAAATTCTAACTATCATTTAATCATACTCCGGGTTAGTGGCTTAAGCTTAAGCTATTTCCTATTCAGTTAGAAAGACATGGCATAATAACTATTCTGCATAAGCAACCTACAAAAAGGAAACTAAAACAATTAAGCTATGAACAACAATTACACAGTAAGTAAAAATGATAAGAACACATGTACAAAAAATAAAAGAAATAACAATTACACTACTTTAATTCACAAGCAAGCTAACTAACTAAATATTCACACACACCACTGGTGGGCCCCCAACAAGTCGTGGCTACTCCTCAACAGTGAATGACGAGCCCAAGCAACATGATTTCAACATTTAAATTAAAAACGCATTTTTACACAAGTTTATGGAAAATATCTTGAAACAACAAAAACAATGCTAGCTTTTGAACTTAACTATCCTCCATTATTTGTCTAAACACTGCTGTGGTATTTATAGAGGTTACAAGTCGAGAGGTCGACCACTGGAAGGGTTGAACTCCTCTAAAAACAATAAATTACACTTAATGTGTTTTAACCGTTGGTGGATTCTAGAAACTAAGAGAGCCAATAAACGCGCAACATAACAACCCAATCAAAGTTGTTAGAAGCTCAGTAGCTGGAGGCCACAAGAACAAGAAAAACACATGTCGTCAATTTGCCCATCACTGGCCGTCGATATCATAACTGCCAACTCACCCATAGTTTTAGTGCAGGATGGAGTGTCGGACGCAGTGTCAGATGGAGTATCGGATGGAAAAACACCATGTGATTTTTCCCTGTGACACACAGATCAAGAATTAGCTTCTTGGAATCATTAAATCATGCTGAATTAGACTTGAAACCATCATAAAACATCAATCATACATACCTGGTGTAAGCTATGGTGATTTGATAAAAAAATCCTTCAAAACTTCTTCAAAATAGGAAAATACACATACAATATTGGCCAAAATGGATATAATCATCATCATTAAATTAACCAAATCGCAAGCCCAACAGAGACTATGGTTTATGAGAGAGCCCCGCGAAGATGGCTACACAAAGGGTTTCAGACATACCTAGAAGAATTAGGAATTGAGAAGGGCATGAATCCTAGAATAAAATATACCTCGGAAGGAATGTAATAATTAGAACACTCGGATTTGACATGAAAATGTGCGTCTAGGATATATTGGTAGATATGGGAGCATAGATTGGCAGGTAGAGGGGCACAAACTGAGAGTTAGAGGGGTGCAGAGAGACATTTTTGCAAGTAAAGGGCTTAGAATTTTATTTCTATGGACAACTATCATAACATGTTTCAGACCTAAAAACTATTGGTTTTTATACCATTGTTAGAATGCATGAATTTAGATAAGCGTGATATTTCAATTTTATTAGTATGATATAGATATAAATACATGAACTTGACCTTTGGATTTGTCTTCCAAGAGGTCTCTTGGACTCATGATGATGCTTCACATCACTTGACTATTCATATTCCATCAAGTGAGTAACCCTAATGGATTACATTTCCAACATACATTAATAATAATAAAAATTCATAACCATTGAGCCACACTTTCTTTGGAGGAATTTCAAAGTGTTAAAATGACTATATAAAACTTTAGACACAATTACAAAATCAAACATTTTTGTGATCACCCATATAAGAAAGGATATAATCTATTGATCCATATGATGCATGAGCATTGCATATTATATTCATATTTTGAACATGCCCCAATATTGCTTAACCATGGGAGTCATATTCATTATAGATATCATTAGAAAAGAAGAAATTGTAGTAGATCTTGAGGCCTTTGTTGAAGGGTGATATTTCTATCAAAATACTACAAATGCAATGAAGAGACCCTACTTGTGTTGTAGGCCCTTAGGAACATGGAAATCTAGCATGAATGCATCCATTTATTATTATTTAGGTTAATATGATTATGATTTGGATCTTTCCAAGATCCATAGAAACATGAAACTAAAGGAAATTACTCATCAAGACCACCAAGTATGTTATTTTTATTAAGGATATTGATTGTTCACTTTATCACTCAAACTATGTGAAAATGCATGAAAGAGTGAGATATTAGAGCATCATCCCTAATGCACAAGTTGATGATAATAAAAAATTTGTTACCTTCTCCCCGGATTTCTTAAGAATCCCTCATAGCTTCAAAACTGTAATGCTACAAGTATTCTCAAAATATTTGCAAAGTATCATCACAGTGATGTCAACGTTGCTAAAAAGAAAAACAATAAAATAAAAGAGTGTGATAGATAAAGATGCATAGAATCGGAAAAAGGATAATGATCATTTGGAGAACAAAGGAGTGAGAATTTAATGGTGCTATAATTTGAATGAACAAAATCACAATTTTCATTGTTGTAATCCCAATTTTAGGTTTTGTGATGTTGACAAGGTTCATTTTGTGCAAGTACATATCTAAACTTAATCAAGAGCATGCAAGTTAGAAAATTCCACCAAGCTTAATATAGTTTTTAATATAATCATTAAATAGTTTTGTGTGAAACAAAGAAACACTATGCATTATCATTATGATGAGATGGACCAAACATGTACAAGTTTAATGGATTGTTGAGAGATTTACATTCAATTCTTAGTTATGTGTTTTGTTCCTATTATTTGTTGTATTAGTGGGGATTCCATGACTTACATAAAAATGGTTGAAAGACCCTCCAATGTACTGAAATAATGATCATATTAGATACCAAAGCTATAACCATGTCATGAATTTTAACACAAAAACACATAGCATTATGAATGCAATAAAATAACTATGAATAAACTTTTTTTAATACTATTAGTGAGATGGAATATGTGAACATGAGAAAAGAGAGATGACCTGGTTTCCCTGGGCTTTCTCAATGTCATCCAAGAACTCATTTGTAATCAATCTTATTAATAATATCTCAATAACATTACCTTACATTCATATCCTATGACTAATTGTTTTGTTTTTTTACAAAGCCAAGAGTGGAGGGAAAGATAACAAATGAAATGACATTCTAGCAAGTGTAGGAGGCACAGATAATAAAGAAAATGGCATTATGGCAAGTGTAGGATTCAAAAACATGAAGTATGCAAATTAAATGGGATGTCAATTCTCATATTGAAAAGAATCGACAATGTTTATAACACATGAATTCAAATGGGGTATCACAAAGACAAGGTGTCTAATCTTATTTGGGAAGCTTTCATTAAGTGACACATAAAATAGTGCATACACTAATACGGTGATAGGATACTTATTTAGGTGCGACTTATGTGATGGATTTAATGATATGGAAGGGTACACCATGGAAGCCTACGATGTATTAGGGAATAGATAAGAGCCAACTAGAATAGAGATGATTTTAGTCTTTAAATGCCAAAGACAAGTATTGTGTGATTGTGTGATGATCCAATTTTAATTGACCAACCAAACATTGGAAGTGAAGACATTGATGGGTTATTGAAAATATGACCCTTCTTTTGACATTTTATGATATTTGTTGTCCTTCATAAATGACAAGTGATTTCAAAAATTTATATTTTTTTAAAGAGTGTTTTTTTAATTACCCTTCTAGAATGGGTTTAAACCCATTGAAATGACTAGAAAGGATTCAATTTTGATTGCTCGCTACAATGAATACCAAGCCCTCTCGAATGAAGGGCCTTCTCCAATTATATTATTAGTACCTCTCATGTACTTGTATGAGTCTTAGTAAACCCCTGAGATCCTAATCTTTGATGCTCACATAGAAAAAAGGATAACATAAGGAAGTAGCTTGTTAGGAACAATTGTATACTGATTCATATTAGAGAGTGATCCAGATTGGATTGTTATATTATTTTTCATCCATCTCGATGCTTTCAAAGTGGAAAAAAATGGAGGAATCAATGTGCATAGTCATTTTAATGGTAGGTCCTAGTTTGAAAAATTGAGATTTGAAACCTTCTGGAGCCATTTTGAGGCATCAAATGACATGTTTTGTGGTAAAAAATTTCCTATCATTTTCTAGGAATCCATGACACTATTTTACATATTTTCATCGTTCTAACTATGAAAAAAATGCATCAATCGAAGCTCGTATGCAAAAGTTATGCCTCCTACAAGTTGACCTATCGTGTTGACCACCATGGTACAAGAGAATGCAATGTCAACCCCATTACTCATGCATATGAGGCTAGCCATGTGAGGACTAGAAAGAAGATTCCAAAAGGTCCAAAACCTTATCACAATTGATGGGTGAGGAACCCTAGTGTTACACATCAAAATGTCACACTTGAGCTATGCACCTTAAGTGTCGCAAGTGTCATATGCACCTTACCTAGTGTCTCATTCACCTTTTTGAGTGTCATAACCCCTTGACACCATGAAAGACATTTTCCATGACCCCTAAGTCATATTGAAGGAAGAAACCCATCATTTCAAGGCCAAAAACATACATTTTCTTTGGAAAATCGACCATTGTTTGGGAATTTATGAAGGGTGGCGCCCCCCTGTCCATGTTGGGGGAGTGCCACTTCAAGGAATGGTGCCACCCTTTCCATGTTAAATTTTTATAATAGTGCCCTGTGTTCAACTCTAGGGGAGCGCCAACTGTTTTAGAAGGAAAAGGGGGATCCTCCACCTTATTCTATGGGCCAAATCTCTTGGGATGAGGTTGGTTGTGTTCAAACCCTATGCTATGGATTCATCTTAGGATCATATCCCAAACTTAAAGAGTCATGTACTCAACCATATCCTTCATTTTCTCACGGTGTCTGTGCCTCTCAAGCCTATATATTGAAGGTATTTCCAAGGTGGAGGGGGGAACAATTGAGGTATAAAACCTTTGATTATGGAGGAAGCATTTGCATTTTGATGTCAAGATTCATGTAGGTCTAGATGAAGAGATCTTGGAGAAGTGTTGTAACATCATACATAATTTGTAAGTGCCTCTTTTTGGATTTCTAATTAATATATACTTGGCCTATTTCTTTCAAGTTTATGTTTTGTTACATTTGTTTGTATTTTGTTTCTCTAATATTCATAGATAGAATTTCATTATATAATATTGTAGAGTAGGAGATTTTTTTTCCCTTTTTTGTCCATTTCAGATTTCAATTTGTGCCAGGGGGTTTGAAGATCAAGCTCAAGGGATTGGAAGCAGCGAGGACAAATGTCGAAACATGTTCATCATATCCTTTCTCTCCTTCTCATTATGATTGGTTAAGATAAGTTTAAAGGGATGTTAGTGTCCACTTTTATTGTTTTTGTCTTGGTATAGGGGTATATTAATCCAAGGGAAGTTTCATCTGTCCGTAGATGAAACATTCTGTAACAGAAATTGGCAACTCCGCTGGGGAGGGAATTTGACTAGTCTTTCCTTGGATCTTCTAAAGCCATTGCCTATCATTAGATCTTGTTTGGTGCTTGATTATGATCTATTTCTCCTTCTCTCTTCCCCATTGAAGAGTTTATAGAGAAATTAATTGAGTCTCTGTTGATTCTAGGGCTTTGAAAGCCATTTTTTATACTTTTCCAAAAAGTTGCACTTCCCTATAGTTCACACCAGGGTGCCATTAGCTTGATTGGCGCTCCCCTGCAGTGCATACCAGGGTGCCATTAGGTGACTGATTCTCCCCCTGAGCCTCCTAGGGGGCACAATTCTCTTGATTGGCGCTCTGTCTCCTTGAGAACAGGGGCGCCAATCTCCCTTTTCAGGCTTTTTTGCTTCTTTCTGCCTGCTTTTTCTCAGTCTTCTTTTGAGAGGCTTTTTGCCCAGTGACTCCTGATTGTATTTGACTTTGTCTGGATTGAGGATTTGATACTTATAACTCATTTTTATCTTTTTTGAGCTTGAAAACATATTATACATTGCGATATTGATTCACCTTACTTTTCACTAGTTTGTCCTTTGTCTCGTGATGTTATCAATTATCTGATTGGTTGGAAGAGTCAGCCTAATGATCAAAGCGCTAATTAAAATCTATCTAGAAAATTTTCTTTCTAGGTGGTTTCAAACCTACATTAGCTTAACTGCAGGTCGTTGGAATAGGTGTTGAGAATAACTTTTCAAATCCATAAAAAAACATAGAAATTGCAATAGGGAGAGAAAATCCAATTATCGTATAAGCATATCAGGATCCCCCTCTCACACAGGGGTTAAACACGAGATCGTGTGTGGGAGAGCAGTGAATATTACCCCTTTGATGCTTAACCAAACGTAGTGGAAAGATCGTATATTGGGGGTTCTTCTTGAAGTGTCACTGGTTGCATTAGGTCTCAGTGCTTCATGAATCTCAAATTCACTCAGGGTCCTCAGGATTTTAATGGTCCACTTGTCTTCAGTTCTCTTGAAGAATTTCGGACTTGATATCCTTCCCATATGTTTGATACAAATGTTTATTGTACCCACCCAGAGGCTGACTGCGAGTTGGTAACCTTAGTGGCCTTTATCTTTAGGGTTCATACAAAAGGTGATGATGAAGGGGAGTCTTTGCTACACCTCGGTTAGATGTTGGTCAAACTCATTCAGGCTCCTTGGAGGGTAACCCATGGATAGACCATGAGGGAAATTTCACCAAGGTGTAAGTCCGTTAAGCATGTCTCTAATGTAACTGATTTACCCACTCTATATTAACCCCTTTTTCATATTGATCATGCGACGTTGTATTTCATCACCAACTAGCGCGTTCACTGTGAAAAGGTTTGTTTGTTTGGTTTGCTTCCTATATTTTTTAGCGTGTGTTGTTTGTTCTCCCTAGAAATCCATTAGGGTTGATTCCCTGTCTATGGCATCAGTTCCTGGAACTACCAATGAAGGGTACCCTTTTCCCGGGATACCATTTGTTTCTCCTTCTGTGGGACACTTTAGTCCTCCTTATATCACTACTTTGACTCTTCCTGGACTCACTATTGGGTTATCGGTCTTGTTGTTTTCCACTTCAGTGAAATTAAATGCTCCTACTGCTTTGTCCGTAAGTACTCCACCCTAGGACCATCAACCTCATGTCGGCTCTCTACTTTCTTCGCCCGTAGGGTCTTCTTCTCATTCTTCCTCTTCACCTAGTGAAAGATTTGCAACTAGTAATGAGGTGGATAATAATAAGAAGAAAAGGAAGATTAAGAAGAAGAAAAATAAGTTAGGAGGAAAAATTCCAAACACTGCAGGACAATTTGGAAGAAACCAACCAGCTATTGTTCATCATGATGAGAGTGCTGATAATGTCGAAAAGTCTTAAAAGACACATCACAAGCCCAAATTCCCTTGCAGGCTTTGTAAGAGTGACCACCTTCTTAAGGATTTCCCTGGTATTCCCAAGGTTGTAGAAGTGTGGTTTGAGGGTTCTCAACCCATGTCGCTAGCCACTACAGGTCATGCAGGTGAAAAACCATCAACTGGTGATAATCAGGTTGTAAGTAAGAAGGGTAAAATCAAATTTACTTGCTTGTTATGTAAGGAGATGCACCATAGTTACCTTTTCCCTAGTATGGATGAGGATTCACATCTGTTGGAAAATATTTATGATGTATAACAACAACTTCCATCTCCCAAACCACCATTGGTTTATGAACTGGTCCATTTGGTTCCATCATCGGTCAATCCAGTTGATCAGGTGATCCATCTGGTTCCATCATCAGTTGAGTCAGTCGATTGAGTGATCGATTCAATTTCACCTTTGATCGATCCCACTCTCCCCTTGGAGAGTGAAGTTAAAGTGGTCGATTAAATACTACCCTTGGTCGATCCCTATCCTCTTAGGAAGAGCGAGGATGTCGCTCAGTTCTTTCTTGTTTCTATGGATCACTTCACTCGTTCCAACTGAATCCCCTCTGAGTAATGAGGCCATTCTTTTAGATTGGGGTGCATTGTTCGAACCTCATCTTCCTTTATATATACCTTTTAAAATCACTATTCAGGTTTGTGGTAGGGATGTTCCTCCGACTATTTTCGATGAAGGTGCATCCGTTAGTATTTTATCCTCAATTTCTTGAAAATCTTTAGGTTCTCCTCGACTTGTGTCAGTGACTCAAAATATGTTGGATTTTAACAGAAGGGTTAGTCAACCTTTAGGGATCCTTCCTCAGTTTCTTGTTACTTTAGGAGGGAAAACTGTCTATATTGATGTGATTATATTCCACGACCCCCTGGATTTTAATTTTCTCCTCGGGCGAGACTATGTTTATGCTATGAAGACTCTTGTGTCCACTGTATTTCGAGTGATGTGATTCCCTCACAATGGAAACATAGTGACCATAGACTGGATTTCATTCATCGACCCTCATACGATGGTCAACCATCCGACTTTCTTGAACAATCCTTACATGCCAGTGACATTCGCCCTAGTGCAGGTCAATTATGTGGAAACCTGTCCCATGAGTTCAACTTTGAATGAGAAGGAATCTCTCCCTTCTTTTGATTTAGATCCAGTAGTTAACATGGTGATCTCTTCGATAGGGCTATTAGAGCTTGATCTCCCTACCCCTATCGTGGCCCTCGACATGTATTCCTTCCAAAGTGTGGTTTTTCCATCTAGCAAATATCTCTTGGAATCCATGACCGAGGTTTATCCCTTGACACGTATTCCTTCCAGAGCATTTTCCTCTTGGAAGCCATGATCAAGTAGAGGTCATTGAGCATAGTTTATTTATTGATTTCAAGATCATTAAAAAATGAAACCAGGTTCGAGCAGAGTTCCCATTTCTGTGTCAAGCTCATTAAAAATTCAAATAGAGGGCCTCAAGCATAATTTCTAGTTTCAAGTTTGTGTAAAAATGAAACCTACCTTGCGAGCATAGTTTTCTTCTACGTGAAAAGCTCGTTAAAAAATGAAACAAAGGTCTGGGAATCGAACCCAGAGGTCGAGCATAGTTCTTTTCCCATTTCAAGCTCATTATAATTTGAAACATCCGCCTCTCTCTTTCAATCGAGTCTTTCTCCATATCTCGTAAATATTGAGTCGAGTCTTAAGCTAGATCTCGTAAATGTTGAGTTGAGTCTTTCGCTAGATCTAGTAGATGTTAATTCGAGTCTTTCAATAGATATCGTAACTTAACCTTACTTTCACCTTCCTTTGTTCATTGACCCTTTTCTCCATCTGGTACAAAAATTGGTGACAACATAAGCATCGATGGATGAAATGAAGCTTGGGGGGGAACATCTCCAGCCTCCAGACATCATGTTGGAGAAAATTCACTAGTTTCCATCACGTAGCTAGGGGAAAAGTACCCACTATCCATGGGTCTCATTCGAAACCTTTGGAATTACGTTGGGAAGTTTCGAGCTCATTCTTTGTTCTTTCTCGTGCTTGTTAATACATGAGAATAGGTTACAAAGTGTCATTTAAGCTCTTTTCAAACTCCCTAAACATGAAAATATTGTCGTCGAGTGATCTTACTTGCTTTCAAACTTGTTAAAAGGCTTGAAAGGGCGTATTTCGAGTGGTAGTTTATCTCCTTTTCGGCCTCATGAGACTAATTATGAAAAATGACTAATCTAATCAAGCATGATTAGAAGATTTCTCCTTTGTATTGTTTTACACTTTTTTGGGCCTGGGAGACTAAATTTACGAAAAATTCATCCATGGAGTTGTCTTTAATTTATTTTCAGACTCTCTAAAAATGAAAAACCACCGAGTTTACCTTCTTTGGGCTCGTAAAATTATGCATCAAAGGACCTGTGTGAGTCCAATCTCTAGGACCCATCTGGGACCGAACCCCTCCTTCTTCAGGTTCATTAAAGATATGACGAAGTACTCATCCGAAGGATGATCTATATCGAGCATCTGTTATCCTCCTCAAACTCGTTAAAAAATAAAGAGGTACTCATTTATCTGGATGGGGGAAAAAATTGAAGGAAGTGGGTCAAGTTTTTTGGAATCCTTTATGGCATCTATTGTCACCCTTGAACATGGCACTTGTTTGTGTCTCATCTTATAGTTGGGTAATATGCTTGTCTCCGAGTCATACCAATTCCATGTGTCGTCATAATTTTTTCGTTCCAGTCGAAGAGTGCTCTTATTGTCATCACATTATGATTCTTGGTACTCATAGAGTCAATGTTACTAGGTCGTTTGTCATGCCTCATCATGTTCAAGGGAAGTTTCACTTCAAACCATCCATCTGGAGTATTACCAATTTATGCTTCCTATGTTAGTCCATACTCATTCAATCCACCATATTACATCACTTTCCTATGTTAGTTTCATGTTGATGATGGGGGATACAACAAAACCCTCCTTCGACAAGTATTTTCTTGTCGACTTCAACACATTCTCTAGGAATTAGACTTAGAAACTAGTTAATACCTTGGGACCTACATGCCTCAACGACATGCATCCTCACTTCTGACAATAGGTTTACATCATTGACCTCCGATCGGATGATTCCACGAATTTTCGACCTCATCTCATTTATTCATATTTATTGGAATGTACTAGGGTACCTTGGGAGTCATTGTCATCATTGGTGATTTCCATTGCACTTGTTAATGGTATACCTCAATGACCCATAATCAAGTGGTTTCTACCATGTTTGACATCAACTTATCTATTCACATGGCTAGATTCGTACTGCATTAGGATCGAGACGAAGACCTTGGGTTGGGTGCTCACTCTATTATATGATTTCCCCATGCTGTGATGGAGATCATTTGAGCATGTAATAGATTTCAGTACAATCACCATGCTATCCATCTTACTGATATATATACTGTCACATAGATCCACATTATATTGATTCGTGGCTATGTTTTGTCATCTTGTAGCTCCACTGTGTATTTTTCATGGCTACGATTAGTTCATGTGATGGAGGTATGGATCCACATTGTATTTTTGGTGACCATATCCTTAGTCAATATTTTCATGGATCCGCAGTGTATTGGTCGACGACCATGCTTTGAGTCATCTCGTATTCCGAGCATAGGTATGCCTACCTTAGAAATGGAACGTATTTGTATACTGACTGATGATTGTTTGTAGCTTCTTCCAGGTTATCCTACTCCAATACCTTTGCGTTGAACTATTTATAAAGTGTTTCATCCATCAGTTTCTCTTTTGACCTCACACTTTAGGGGGCATCTGTTAGACATCAAAATGTCACACTTGAATTTCACACCCTAAGTGTCGCAAGTGTCACAAGTGTCATATGCACCTTACTTGGTGTCGTATTCACTTTTTTGAGTGTCGTAACACTTTGACACCATGAAATACATTTTCCATGACCCCTAAGTCATATTGGAGGAAGAAACCCATCATTTCAAGGTAAAAAACACACCTTTTCTTTGGAAAATAGACCATTTTTTGGGCATTTATGAAGGGTGGCGCCGCCCTGGTCATGATGGGGGAGTTCCACTTCAAGGAATGGTGCCCCCCTTTCCATGTTAGGGAGTGCCACTTTTATAGAATGGCGCCATGTGTTCAACTCTGGGGGAGTGCCAATCTTTTTAGAAGGAAAAAGGGGGATCCTCCACCTTATTCTATGGGACATCTCTCTTGGGATGAGGTTGGTTGTGTTTGACCCCTATTCTATGGATTCATCTTAGGATACGATCCCAACATTAAGGAGCCATATGCTCAACCATATCCTTCATTTTCTCATGGTGGTTGTGCTTCTCAAGCCTATATATTGAAGGTATTTCCAAGGTGAAGGGGGGAACAATTGAGGTATCAAACCTTTGATTATGGAGGAAGAATCTGCATTTTTATTTCAAGATTCATGCAAGGTGTTGTTCCTGAGTTTATACTTAAGGCTTCAAAGTATAATGTCAAGGCATCCGAAAAATAAAGAGATTTTATAATATGAAAAGAAAGTCATTTCTTTAGGGAAAGAAGCTATGGTTGATTTCTGAGTTGTCTTTGTCTAGCTTCCCAACATTCCTGGATGCTTATGTCATGTTCAATCACTGCCCATGAATGTTCAAGTTCAACCCGGGTGTTAGCGGTCTCTAAAATGGTATTGAACAAGTTTAATGAAATGTTGGTCTAATCTGTGAGGTCGAGTTCTATATTAGGTTGTCTTGCAACATGTACAGTCATGGAGGAAAGAAAATTGAAAGATTTGTTGTTCTTTATGTTTACTTTTTCTTGTCTTCAATTATATGAGAAAAATTCCTGAAATTGAATTAATAGTATAACAATTCAGAGGTCGTTTTCCGTATTTGAGTCAAATTTGAAAATAATGAATGTGATGAAAGAAAAACATAAAATTGTTAACAAAGTGAGGCATCAATCACAGAAGAATCTCAGTTTGCTACAAAAGAGAAAAAATAGATGTGAAACCTTTAATAAAGCATAAAATGTGGTAATCTAAATAATTCACAGGTCTTGTATTTGCTAATAGCCAACACAGAGGAAAATCTGTAGATAATGAGATAAATAAATGAACCATATAACCATAGTAGATGTTATACTAAGTTGTGATTAAACATTCATCAAAGACATATAAATAAAGATGTTGGAATACGAAAGGACAGAAGAACACATAACCCAAGATTGACGAAGTATGGAGTCTCTGGTCCACATTTGTCTTAATTCTCGAAAAGGAGAGATCTCTCCCTTACAATTGGCCAGGAAAAATCCTTCTTTAAGTCTTTTGAAATTATATTTATACAATAGGTTACCAACCCTAGATGGTTGGAATTCTCCTTACTCCTAGATATTAACGGTTACAAAATAAAAACTTGAACCGTTTCACTTGTTTCCTTTCTATCTCTTTATCATATTGACAGAACGAGCATGCATGAGTTAATTAATTATTTCTTTGAAGTACTTCCTTCACCTGGCTCGAGACACTCGACGCATCTGCTTAGAAATTGTACTAAAATTCTGGAAGGCTCCGTCACATCCTTTGCCTAAAAAAGATACAACTTTCTCTGTAATTTCGGCAACCTGTCTTCAATCCTTTTACCTTCAAAATTTATTGATTGCAACTGTATATTTGGCTTTACCATCCATCTATCCATTTTAGCAACGTCAACCTGTTTCAACTGTGAAATTTCATTCTCGGCTTCATTCAAGATTTCTTTGATGTCTAGTTGATGCTTTATAATATTGATTTTCCATAATACTCCAGCACAATTGTCCTTTCCAATGCCTAGTGATTTTTTATCTCGCAAATCAAAAGCCTCTTCACAATATTCCTTTATTTCTTTGGCCATTTTCTTACTCTCGGCTATATTGGCCTCCCATGCCTTTAGTATGATATCACCCATGATTTGTTCTGTGACAATTAATCTGGGAGTTGCTGGTACCTCTTCCCTAGCCGAAGATATGACTGCCTTTTGAAAGGTGGTTCGGGCTGTAATAGCCTCTTTTTCTCTGAAACCAATATTATCTAATGATTGACCCATCTCCTGAAAATAATGTTGGATGATCCCTACCTTAGAAAATAGGCTTTGTTGTACTGCTTCCAACTTCTGATGCACTTCCAATGCCTGGGCTTGAAACACTTCTATATTTACAACCTCGCTTTCAGTAGAACTCAATTTATCTTGCAACTCCCTTACTAATTATTCTTCCTGGATGACCTGCCCTTGATTTGCTTGAGCAGTTTTGTGTGCTTCTTCAAGATCAGATTTAAGTTGTTGGATTTCTTGTCTGTCGTTGGCTCTTGCCTGTTCGAGGCCTTTGCTGACCTTGTTTTTGATATTATTCTTTGCATTCCTTATTTGATCTCGCAGTTGATTTATCAATTGATTCCTCTGCCTTAGTCTTTCTTTCAGATTATCAGCAGAAAATAAGTTGGCCATTGCAAAAGCTCCTAAAGAACCTACCACCTCTATAGCAAAATCTTCTTCTTCCAAAATTTTCCCATCTAATAATACTCTGTGCTTTTTTACCATTGCACCCTCTCTCATGTGCATTTCTTTCTTCACCATGACCTTTCTTTTCTTACTAAAAAAGAACTCGGTGGGAGGTATCTCCTCGACAGAGATAGGTGTGAAATCACTTATGAACATTGCATATGTATTAGGGTTTCTCCTGGTGAATTGTAATGGTGTGACAATCTCAATGGGGTTGTAAATTTCTGTGGAAAAATTTTTCTCGGCTTCTTCAGTAGTTGATTTTTTAGGCGAAGATAGTGGTTTATCTTCTCCATTCTTTATTATTGTATATTTTTTATCTTTTCCTTGGTTGTCTAATATCTTGGTCTCTGGGATATTTTCCCTCTGAGTCGAGACCTCAACTTTCTCCAGGTTTTCCAAGGTTTCTTGTTTGGTAGAGCTTCCAACTTCTGGATTTTGGGTCTCTGCTCGTTGTGTATTTGGAGATTTTAGGCTTTGCCCTTATAATACTTTGTGCAAAACACTTCTCTGGTGTTTTTAAAAATTGTAAAACTCATCCATTTCACCAGGTAGCAGAGCTCGCACTTGGCTCAAAACTTGTTGGTAAGATCTTACCCCTCGGAACATTTATTCATGAGGGGACTCTTCATGTTCATATTTTTTAAGATTGCACCCGGCCATATTGTTTCCCACGACCCTCTATGGGTCGTGATTCTTGAACTCAATGCTAACTAGCTTCATTTATTCTAAAGATGCA
The DNA here is from genome assembly GCA_000966675.3 of Picea glauca. Taxonomy (NCBI): domain Eukaryota; kingdom Viridiplantae; phylum Streptophyta; class Pinopsida; order Pinales; family Pinaceae; genus Picea; species Picea glauca. The sequence goes on from JZKD02S0158571.1 coordinate 234,314, forward strand.
ACCTCCACCTTGGAGTGACCGAAATATAATAAGGAAAATGACTCAATAGACACCGGAAAAGATGGCCATACCTTTTTCTACACGGATTTTATCTCTTTGCTAATATCGCCGATTACAGTTTATCATGCAACTTCACGACACAACAGTCTGTCTGGTAAAAATTGTTGTAATGCATATGGAGGGACCGAGCAGCTGAAAACTCTGATATAAGAGAAGTGCTCCTTTATGTACCATTCCACCACTTTACCTAGGCTAACCATAACCCTATCTAAAATTCTTGGTGGTGGGTGACCAAATATAAAAATATGCATCGACACCACTACCCAATTAAATATTTCATAAAAGAAATATTTTTCCTTGTCTTCCCAGAGCTTTGAATGGTAATCATGAATTGGTTATGCGCTGTCTGGAGAACAACTCCAACTCATCGACGGGAAAGGTGTCATGAAACAGATAACGTCCATAACATAAGATGACATAAAGAATGGAGCTGGTTGTCCTTTGGATTTCTTCATTTGGTATTCTGAGATTTTGCTAACCAGATTATCTGACAATATCTTTGCCCAGTCAAAAGAAAATCCTTCCACCACCGAGTGAATAATGGGAACCCATGGTAGGAAGAAATGGGTCGTGTTCTCCTTTCCATAAATTCTACACATCATCATGGCTATATACATGAACTGTGGTTCAAGCGATGAGATGGAATATACGTCGTGAGATTCGGCTCTGAACTTTTCGGGGTGCAAACACCAGTCTTTGATCAGGTCGGAAAGGCTCTTTCCAAACTGATCACACTCCTTGTTATTAAAATTTGCAAGAAAAATAGCGTTATAAATTAAGTTTGATGTTGTAGACAATTTATACATGACTTGTATGTGTTCCAGTCGATATGACCCAACAACTACTTTCTGAGAGTTGAATATCGTTCGGGTTGGGATATCTACATGATCCAACGCCCATCTAATCATGTCGATGTAATGTAAAAGTATCGGCCTGGTTTCTATCTTATGCAGTTCTGCTTGAGCGATAATCTTATATTTGGTAGATAAGTTATCCTTTTCAATATCTCTTGAGTCATCAGGATAGTTTACCACTTCGTATTGTATGGTGTTGAACACATGCATTCAAGTTTTAACTATGCTTATACTTCGGGGTGAAGTATCAGAAATAACGTATGTGTTCTGGCTAGAACTTTCACCAGCTACTTTAGGCACTTTTCGTGGATCCATGATATCAAATTCAGAGTTCTATTACTTGTTACAGAGAATGATAATGCAAAAAACTAGTTATTTCGCTAAGCCAGCTCTAAGAAAACAAGAAAGTGATTCAGAACTAAAAATCCTTTTTTCCTTAAACTCTTAAACCATGCGTATACCTTCACTGACAACGTGTTTAATTCTTTTAATAAAAAGATTTGGGCGTTAAAATATGATCCTATTTGGAATAATTTCCCTAAATCAGACATTAATGTCATTTATGGTCGATATCTCGGGAAAAGCGTAGAATTTGAATGTATCCAAGTTAATTTTAAGCAATAGATTAATTAGAGTATAATCCTCATTTAGTACCTTAATTAATCATACCTAACACTTAATCAAGTTTCGACGTTTTGGGTCTCGGGGAACTTTAAAGCAATTTAAACTAGGAGTTACGAAACATGAAATCACGAGAGGTTTTAATTTAGTATAATCATATTTAACTCTCTTAATTAATCGCGATTAGTTTAAAATGTTTGGGTTTCGAGTGTTGGGAATTCAAATCTTTATATGTGAGAGCATCTCGAATTGCGAAATCACGACAAGATTTACTCTTTGTTAATCTTACTTAAACGTTAATGAACCCGGATTAACATTAAATATTTCTATGAGTTTGGGTATCAGGACTTCGAGGATGCTTAATATCGAACCTTCGTATTTCGCGAAACCCTGACTCCCAAAATTTCAAAAGAAAACCTTTATATAGATTGATTAATTAATTAAAAAGGCAGCTCCATAATTTGCTAAGACATTTGTGTTGGACAACTGAGAGGGGGGGGTGAATCAGTTGTTACCGTGCTTAAACAAATATGCTTCTTTTAAACTCTTTGCCGAGACACTAAATGATGATCACAATAATGTAGGGAAATAATCAATGGCACATTCAACATCAGTCACATATATGAGAAACACAGAGACATATATTTCCTGAGGAAACCCATATAGGGTAAAAACCTCTTTTTATTTCTATGATAAGTAATGGTTACAATCTTTACAGTATTATACATACGAGCACCAACTCATAATGAGGCTACAACCTCAGTTTTGCAAGCTGCAACTTGCTGAGAGCACCAACTCTTTGTTTTCTCTATCACCTACTAGAAGGAAGCACCAACTCCCTGGTTTCTCTAGCACCAACTAGAAGGAAGCACCAACTCCCTGAATGTTTCCAGCACCAACTAGATGGAAGCACCAACTTCCAATCATATAGGCACCAACCTGTATAACAAAGAACAAGAGTTCTCCCTTGCACCACCCTTCCACCCTGGTTTCTCTGGCTGCAACCAGATGGAAGCTACAACTCCCTGTGTTCAAGCACCCACTTGAACCTCTGAGGACAACAGTCCTCCCAAGAACCTCCCTTCCACCCTAAAATATAAAACTTTGCTACAGAAATTTATTACAGTGATATGGTGTTCAACGATGGCTTACCAGTCTTATCACTGTTCTGCTGCATTTCATTGCTCTGTCTGCCTCATTGCCTTTCTGCTCACATCACTTGCGTTGTTTGGTCTTCTTCTTTTTATGCTCTGTGCGCCATCTCCATCGCGATTTCCCCTATCATGATATCGGCATTCTTGTTGCATTGTGTTCTTTGCCTTTTTAATTTGCGATCCCCGAAACTCCGATATGGAGCTTATCTGGACTGACTCCTTCTCTTCCCGTGACCAAGAGCTGTGACCACATCCTTATGAATAAGGCACTTTCGTGATTTCGCATATCGCAAATTCTGCTTTGTTTCTTTTGTCTCTCCATATTGCGATTCACGAAACTCCGACACGGAGTTGAACCAATGGTCCAGATATGAACTTGATTTAACGGCTGTGATTGAATCGCCATATCGCATATCGCGAAATCAACATTCCTGATGTCAAGTGTTTTTGTCACTTCAAAGTTTCGATCCCCGATGCCTCTTCATTGACTGGAATCAACGGTTCAGATTCAATCTTAATCTGATGGCTCAGATTACATCGCGATTTCACATATCACGAAATCGACATTCCTGATGTCAAGTGACTTTGTCATTTCAAATTCCCGATCCCCGATGCCTCTCCATTGACTGGAATCAACGGTTCAGATTCAACCTTAATCTGACGGCTCAGATTACATCGTGATTTCATATATCATGAAATCGATATTCATGATGTCAAGTGACTTTGTCATTTCAAAGTCCCGATCCCCAATACTCCATGAAGAAAATCAACGGTCCAGATCTCATTCTCGGTTCAATGGCTGCGATTGCATCGCAATATCGCATATCGCAAAATCGACATTCTTGTT
>JZKD02S0158571.1:245796-270221 GCA_000966675.3 Picea glauca
TATATATATATATATATATATATATATATATATATATATATATATATATATATATATATATATATATATATATATATATATATATATATATATATATATATATATATATTTGTCCAGAGAAATTTTTTGATAATTAAAAGTTGCTTTTCATTTCTCTGATTAAGGGTTTTGGTGATGATACTAGTAAACATAAGATTATTGTCTTACTCATTAACATCTCCTGGAAAATTTTAACTTGAGTTTTTAAGACATAAATTCATACCTCAGTAGTTGCTTATACTTCCAGCCAAGCAGACTGTTAGTTTATTACCTGTTTCAAGAGACATTTAACGTGAGTATCCATGCATGTCACCTTTTGATATCTCAAGTCTCTTGACTTATCAACAAGTATCCTGCAATAAGATGAACATGATAGCTGTTATATATATATATATATAATGGCTGACCTTTTTGTATTTACAGTAAACTTACTGAAAGAAAGGTAACAATAAAAAAAACATGAAAAAAAATCGGTATGTACAATGAGAGTTCGGAGACGTATTACTACATGAAGTGTTTGAGGTATCGCCCATTGACAGGGGTGTTAATAATCTTTCCGTCGAGATTTTCTAACAAAAATGCATTCTTTCCCTCAGAAGCTGTAATTTTGTATGTTCCACACCAAATATGGTCAAACTTACCATGTTTCTCAGTGTCTTCTTTTCTGGATTCCCATTTTAGAACCAAATCACCAGGGATAAATTCCTTGTCTTTAGCTTTTTGGTCAAATAAGGCTTTCATATTATCTTGATATTTCTATATTTTTTCTTTTACTTCATCCCTATTGTGCTGAATTTCAATCAATTGATTTATCCTCCTCGTAATGTCATTTGGCTCTTCTTTTGAGTCTTGCCAGAGTTTCATTATTAGTACCGCTAGATTTATGGGTAAAATGATGTCAATACCATATACTATCTTAAATGGAGACATTCCGATTCATCGTTTTATGCCTATCCTGTTAGCCCATAAAGCATATTTTAAATGTACATGCCATGCTTTCTTATTTTCGGTCAGTACTTTCTTAATTATAGTGATCAGGATTTTGTTAGATGACTCAGCTAATCCATTGCTCTGTGAATAATAGGCTATGGAGTGACCTAGCACAATGTTATACTTTTGGAAACAAATTATCATGTCCATGGATTTGAAGGCTTGAGCATTATCAGTAACTATTTTTCGAGGACAACCAAATCTTGATAGAATATTCTCCTCCAAAAAACTGATCACTACTGCGTCTGTCGCGTTTCGCGTAGGAATAGCTTCCACCCATTTAGTAAAATAGACTGTAGGAGTAAGAATCCATTTATGTTGAGCACTCGAGTGTGGATGGATTTATTCAATAAAATCAAGACCCCATTGATGAAATAGAGCTTCAGTTTTAACTGGAACTAAAGGTAATGCCATAATTTTCTGCTTGCCTATAAACAACTGACAAGGATTACAAGTTCTGACTTTAGTGTTTACATCAGTGAATAATTTTGGCCAGTAAAACATGGCTCTTAATATTTTATAAGTTGTTTCTCTCCAAGCGTGGTGTCCTCCACACTCTCCCTCGTGTAATTCATTTATAACTTTTTTCTATTTCAGATTCTACTAAACAACTCAGTAAGAATCCTAGGGGATCCTTCCAATACAACTGACCATCTATAATACAATATTTTACGGCGTGTAACTTCAATGTCCTAGCTTTAGATGGGTCTAGGTCGCTAGGGCACTGAAGGGTCAGTAAATAAGAAACAATGTCGTGGTACCAAACTGAAGAAGAGATTTTTTCTAGAATTTCGGTTGTGGGCACAGTGACATCGAGTTTGTCTATCTCTAAAAATCCTTCGTTCTCTTGCACATGATTTATTCCGAGTGCTTTCATATTTGATTCAGCCAACAATTTATCCAAGCTCTGACCTTTAATAAGTTTAGTTGGTTTAACTTCCAGTCGAAATCCTGAATTTTTACTAACCATTTGCCTCTCCTTCCATCGCTATCGGGTTGAACCAGTATATCCTTAACATAACTAGTGGGTACATAAGCAATAATCTTTGAATGTAGTACATAGGTTCTGAAATCTTTGAGGGCTTTCACCATTGTGTAAGCTTGCTTTTCCAATATATCATATTTTAGCTCAACATCTCTGAGACTTTTACTAAAGAACACAATTGGATGCTCAAAACCCTTGTCATTCTTTTGTAACAATACAACTGCAATAGTGTGCTCAGAGGCAAATGAAAAAATAAAAAATTCTTTCAAATAATCAGTACTTACCAGTAATGGTGCTTCACCTATGACCTTTTTAATGCGTTCAAATGATGCCTTAGCCTTTTTTTTCCAGTTTACCTCGTTGTCCTTCTTAATCATATATGTAATCAATTTTACAATTTCAGCGAAATTCAGAATGAATCTTCTCAAAAAAATTATTTTCCCTAAAAATAATTGAATTCTTTCCTATTCCTGGGAATGTTAATAGTATTTATTGCTTCAATCCTTTTCGGGTCAATTCTAATTCCATCCCTAGACACTATATGGCCCAAGAGTTTACCTTCTTGCATTGCAAATTGAAATTTCTTGTGATTCAGAGACAAACCAAATTTGTGACATTTTTCGAAAGTTTGCTTGAAGTGTACTAGATGTTCTGCACCAGACTTAGAAAAAACAGTTAGATCGTCAAGATAAATAACAACAAACTTATCTCTTTCACCGACGAAGGTGATGTCCATGGCTCTTTGGAAATTTGCTCCTCCATTCATTAAACCGAAAGGAATTTTGTCATACATAAAGGTACCCCAAGGGGTAATGAATGCAATTTTCTATTTATCATCTTGATGGAATGCGATTTGTCTGTAGCCTGAAAATCCATCAATAATAGACATTCTATTATCTCCTACTACTTTCTCTAAAACGTGATCCATTTTAGGCAATGGATAATTGTCTTTGAGTGATGATTTGTTTAGATTCCTGAAGTCTACACAGAGTCTGATTTCACCGTTTTTCTTTCTTAGTGGAACTAAATTAGCTACCCAATCAGAGTATCTGAGTGGGAAAACGATCTTGGCATCTAGAAGCTTATTTACCTCTTTCTCTATCACAGGAAACAATATAGGGTTAATCTGTCTGAGTTTCTTCCGGAATGGTTTGACACCTTGTCTCAGAGGAATTTTGTGTTCCATTATAGTGGTGTCATAAGTTATTAATTCATCATAGGACCAAGCAAAAACATCTTTATACTATCTAACAAACTCAACATACTTACTTTTTATTTTAGGAGGAAGGTACTTAGATAATTTTACCAACCTAGGATTTTCTTTGGTGCCTATATCGCAATTTTCAACCTCTTCTAGCTGAGGCTGTAAGGTGGACTTCAAGGGAATGTCATCATGATTAAATAATCTCTCCAATGGGATCATGACTTTGGGGATCTGATTATTTTTCAAAACAAGCATACGATGATTAGAAATCTTATCTTGAAACTGTTGAAGATCTTCCCCTTCCTTCATGATCCAAGCGGGATCATTCTGATTTTCTTGGTCGACATGTGTTTCGGCAAAATCATCTACCATTTCTAAAAACTTCATGATTTGTTCATCATCCTTGAAAACCTGCCAATGTTGAATATTATTTGGTATTGAAGGTCTATGTCTCATATCTATATGATATTTAAGTATGAATACCGTTGGAGGCGCAAAGGTTGAGTCTGCCTTAGCCAATGAATATGCTCGTTGATTCTCAGTTCTGGGGATGAAATGAACAATAACCAATGAGAAAAAAATATCTATTAGATCCCAAGCGCAATTCCTATAACAACTCAATGTTGGGTTCTTAGCCTGGTATTGACGATTAATTTGTTTTGTGATCAGTTCAGCGTCACCATAGACTTCTAAGTTCTTATTCTTTAATTTTCTAGCAGCTTCTAATCCTAAGAGTAGGGACTCATATTCCCATACATTGTTAGTGTAATCTATGTCCCACTGTAATATGCAAGAAAATAGAATAATGAACTCATCGTTGGGTGCCACAAACAACACTCCAGCTCCTTCTCCTTCACAAGATGAAGCACCATCAAAATACATTTTCCAAACTCTAGAACTATATACATCTTTACTTATCTTTTCTTCTTTTTCTTTTTCTTTTTATATACAATTTTCTTCTATATATACATCTAAATCATCATCAATGGATAAAATACAATTCCCCAAATCCTAATCAACAATATAAACAGGGTAGTTATTTGGGTTCAGTGGATCACTTACCATAAACGCCAACCTTGTTTCTCTGTACAAGCGTGTGAACTGTCCTCTGAAGATCAGGATTGTGGCGTATGTCATGTCGAGTTGGAGGGATCCTCCGAGTTTGGCGCCCCAAGACCTGGATAACAATATGCCATACTTTGTAGGTATATCAGCGACAACCACATCCATCAGAACGCTTTTTACAGGAATCTGTGCAAGATTAACTACTAAATATTTTATCATACCTATACATTTAACTTTTCTCGAATCAAAAGAATAAAGATCCCCGTACGGTCAAGTAATTTCGAGACCAAGTCTATCCATAATAACTTTGGGAATCACATTGTGGGAAGCTCCATAATCTAACATGCAGTTATGAAGAGGATGATCATGTACAGTTAGAGTGATGTAAAACGGAGTGATAGTATCTCTGGCACCTTCAAAATGTGGACCAAAAATTATATTCGGTTTATCATCTTCTAAATTTATGACATCAGCCTGACTTTTAGTATCAGAAAAATTTATCATTTTAGCAATTTGTTTTTTTTATATGAGATTTTTCTCCAGTTCAACTAGAGGCACAGGGATTTTGATTTTATTAATTTCATTTTCTAGATTGAAATTTCCCGTTGTCTTATCAACTTCTCTGGTTTGGATTTCTATCTCCTTTTTTTCTGCTTTATTAGCTTGTGTTGCTTTCATTTCTGTCAACGGAACCTCCACTTTTCTTGTATTAATAACTGGTATTTATGTTGGCTTTGTCTTGGTAGACTGTGTATCAGTAGTCTGTTTTTCAGCAGCCTTTGAAGTTGCCTCGTTTGTTTCCCCTCTCGGCATAATTTTCTTTGGTGGGGCGGTCATGATATTCCTGTTTCTAGTCCTTAGATTGTATTTCTGTTGGAGTTCGGCAATTATATTATCAGTAATTCCTTGATAAGATGAATCCTCTGTAATATTTCTGTTCTCGTCATTTTCAGATTTGTATTTTGTATTTAAATATTTTTCATAATCTTGTCTCGTCAAATAAGGTTCTTGACAATCATCGTCAAAATTATTCATATCTTCTTCTAACTCCTCAAAATTTTGCATATCTTCTCCTCCTATGAAATTTTCGTTCTTAAAGGGGGCTGAAATCTTTTGATCTTCATTCTTGATCTGTCTTTGCTTCATTTGAGGGTTAGGATTCCTTCTGAAATCCTTTATAGCTAACTGATCATTCTTTGATTGGTCCAATTCCATTCTTAAGATTTTATTCAACATTTCTTTGATTATTCTCGCCATGTCATCCATCTTATCTTCAAAATACCTCCTAGATCCAAAGGATCCTGCTTGTTCTCTATACCGTCTGATTTCTTTATTTCCTGGTTCGAATTTGAGTTTTAACTTTCCTGATGCCATCATATTTGACTCAATTTCTAAAGCATCGTCCTGCATTTAAGTGAAATCAACAGATCTTCTTTCCCTTAACAATAAAGCAAAATCAAGGTCAAAAGCCCCAACAAAAGTTACTTTTGCTGCAGGTTGGGAAGGTTTAACCTCAGCTAGAATTTTATTATATAATTTATTGAATCTTTGGGTAAACTCAAAAAATGATTCTGAATTTTTCTTTCTTAGAGCCCCAAACTCGGTTAGATAATAGAGATGATCTTTCCTTTCTCCCTATTGTCTAATAAAATCATTTTCTAACTCATCATATGATCTTATGGACCCTGCTGAGAGTCCTAGGAACCGAGTTCTCACCTGACCTTTGAAAGTTTGAACGAGAAGCCTCGAGTAAACGTCCTCGTTCTTGAGGGCAAGGATATCAGCAAATTGGTCAAAGAAATTGATGTGTTCGGTAGCAGTTAAATATCCCTCTCTAGTAAACTTTGGCATATTTTTCATATAATTTCCAGGTAGATCATGGAGAGGGACTAAGAGGACCAAAGGGGCATACCTAGCAGTTACTTTGGCAAAGATTCTATGAGGTGGGGGTGGTACTTGAATGCCCCTCCTCCCCCGACAACACCACTTCCTCCAGCCGCAGCCATTGATAATTTAGAGGGTGAAACTTGGAGATTATAGATAAGACTTTTAAGGATATGTGGTGACATTTCGGTTACATCTGGATAAAGCGAAACAGTTTCAGGGAATTGACATCGGGAGACAGGAAATTTGAAAAATAGGGAACTAGAAAAAGGGGACTGGTTTCTTCGGACTCAGAGGATGTGTACACAAGAGAACCAACAAGAGTTGAGTCAAGGTATACAGTATATTCTTCTGAATTCTGAGAGGTTGTAGGATGAATTTTGGGAACTGATGAAATGTCAATCGAGGAAGGAAGTGAGATAGATCCTTTACCTCTTGTGGTAAAGGAGATAGTTGGAAAAGTTTCGGTTTTAAATTCGAGTAACACCAACTCAGGTTCTAGGGTTTCGATTCTATCGATGGATGTTTCTCTGAAAAGGAGTTGGGTATTCAAATTTTCAAGTAGATCCTTATTATTTGACCATGTGGATTTGGGTTGATAAATCTTACTTGTTGAAGAAGCAGTCTGTTTAAGGTATCTTCTTGTTTTCAAAAGTTTTTCTGAATAAGAGACAAGGGAGGTATGCTTATTGTCTAGATTCTTTCTGGTATTCTTTCGATTAGAAGCCAGTTTATTAATCGTGGAGTCACCAAGTGAAGGATAAAAATAACCTTATAAAGTGTTCGATCTTTGTTCAATATCAAAGAAAGAAACCTATCAATGTTGTTCTTCCCAGGGAAAAATAACTTTGTTTCTTCGTTCCCCGACAACGGCACCAAAAAGGTGTTGTTCCTAAGTTTATACTTAAGGCTTCAAAGTATAATTTCAAGGAATCTGAAAAATAAAGAGAGTTCATAATATGAAAAGAAAGTCATTTATTTAGGGAAAGAAGCTATGGTTGATTTCTGAGTTGTCTTTGTCTAGCTTCCCAACGTTCCTGGATGCTTATGTCTTGTTCAATCACTGCCCATGAACGTTCAACTTCAACCCGGGTGTTAGCTGTCTCTAAAATGGTATTGAACAATTTTAATGCAATGTTGGTCTGATCCGTGAGGCTGAGTTCTATATTAGGTTGTCTTGCAATAGGTACAATCACGGAGGAAAGAAAATTGAAAGATCTGTTGTTTTTTATGTTTGCTTTTTCTTGTCTTCAACTATATGAGAAAAAATCCTGAAATTGAATTAATAGTATAACAATTTAGAGGTCGTTTTCTGTATCTTAGTCAAATTTGAAAATAATGAATGTGATGAAAGAAAAACATGAAGTTGTTAACAAAGTGAGGAATCAATCATAGAAGAATCTCAGTCTACTACAAAAGAGGAAAAATGGATGTGAAACCTTTAATGAAGCATAAAATGTGGTAATATAACTAATTCACGGGTCTTGTATTTCCTCATAGCCAACACAGAGGAAAATCTGTTGACAATCAGATAACTAAATGAACCATATAACCACAATAGATGTTGTACTAAGTTGTGATTAAGCATTCATCAAAGACATATAAATAAAGATGTTGGAGTACAAAAGGACAGAAGAACACATAACTCAAGATTGATGAACTATCGAGTCTCAGGTCTTCATTTGTCTTAATTATTGAAAAGGAGAGATCTCTCCCTTACAATCGGTCAGGAAAAAGCCTTCTTTAATTCTTTTGAAATTATATTTATACAATAGGTTACCAACCCTAGACGGTTGGAATTCTCCTTACTCCTAGATATTAACGGTTACAAAATAAAAACTTGAACCGTTTCACTTCTTTCCTTTCTATCTCTTTCTCATATTGAAAAAACGAGCATGTATGCATTACTTAATTATTTCTTTGAAGTACTTCCTTCACCTAGCTCGAGACGCTTGACGCACCTGCTTAGAAATTGTACTAAAATTATGGAAGGCTTTGTCACATCCTTTGCCTAAAAAAGATACAACTTTCTCTGTAATTTCGACAACATGTCTTCAATCCTTTTACCTTCGAAATTTATTGACTGCAACTGTAGATTTGGCTTTGCCAACCATCTATCCATTTGAGCGACATCAACCTATTTCAACTGTGAAATTTCATTATGGGCTTCATTCAAGCTTTCTTTGATGTCTAGTTGATTCTTTATAATATTGATGCCCTAATACTCCAACACAATTGTCCTTTCCAACGCCTAGTGATTTTTTATCTAGCAAATCAAAAGCCTCTTCACAATCTTCCTTTATTTCTTTGGCCATTTTCTTACTCTCGGCTATATTGGCCTCCCATGCCTTTAGTATGATATCACCCATGATTTGTTTTATGACAGTTAATCTGGGAGTTGCTGGTACCTCTTCCCAAACTGAAGATATGATTGCCTTTTGAAAGGTGGTTCAAGCTGCAATAACCTCTTTTTCTCTAAAACCAATATAATCTAATGATTGACCCATCTCTCAAAAATAATCTTGGATGATCCCTACCTAAGAAAACAGGCTTTGTTGTACTGCTTCCAGCTTCTGATGCACTTCCAATGCCTAGGCTTGAAACAATGCTATATTTACAACCTCGCTTTCAGTAGAACTCAATTTAGCTTGTAGCTACCTTACTAATTCTTCTTGTTGGATGACCTACCCCTGACTTGCTTGAGCAATTTTGTGTGCTTCTTCAAGATCAGATTTAAGTTGTTGGATTTCTTGTCTATTGTTGGCTCTTGCCTGTTCGAGTCCTTTGCTGAGCTCGTTTTTGATATTATTCTCTGGATTCCTTATTTGATCTCGCAGCTGATTTTTCAATTGATTCCTCTGCCTTAATCTTTCTTTCAGATTATCAACATAAAATAAGTTGGTCGTTGCAAAATATCCTAAAGATCCTGCCACCTATGTAGAAAAATCTTCTTCTTCCAAATTTTGCCCATCTAATAATACTCTGTGCATTTTTACCATTGCACCCTCTCTCATGTGCATTTCTTTCTTCACCATGGCCTTTATTTTCTTACTGAAAAAGAACTCAGTAGGAGGTATCTCCTCGATAGAGATAGGCATGAAATCGCTTATGAACATTGCCTCTGTATTACGGTTTCCCCTGGTGAATTGTAATGGTGTGAAAATCTCAATGGGGTTGCTGATTTCTATGGACAATTTTTTCTCAGCTTCTTCAGCAGTTGATTTCTCAGGGGAAGACGACGGTTTATCTTCTCCGTTCTTTATTATTGTCTCTTTTTTATATTTTCCCTGGTTGTCTAATATCTTGGTCTCTGGGATATTTCCCTTCTGAGTCGAGACCTCAACTTTCTCCAGGTTTTCCAGGGTTTCTTGTTTGGTAGAGCTTGCAACTTCTGGATTTTGGGTCTCTTCTCATTATGTATCTAGAGATTTTAGGCTTTTCCCTTGTAATACTTTGGGCATGCCACTTCTCCGATGTTTTTGGAAATTGTAAAACTTAGTCGTTTCACTAGGTAGCAGAGCTCGCACTCAGATCAGAACTTCTTGGTAAGATCTTACCCCTCGGAACATTTTGTCATGAGGGGACTCTTCATGTTCATAATTTTTAAGATTGCACCCGACCATATGGTTTCCCATGACCCTCTGTGGGTCGTGCTTCTTGAACTCAATGCTAACCAACTTTATCTCTTCTAAAGTTGCAACCTCCACCTTGGAGTGACTGAAATCTAATAAGGAAAATGACCCAATAGACAAAGGAAAAGATGGCCATAACATTTTTGCACAACTTTTAGCTCTTTGCTAATCCCGTGGAGTACAGTTTGTCGTGCAACTTTGCGACACACCAGTTTGTCTGGTAAAAATTGCGGTAATGCATATGGAGGGACCGAGCAGCCGAAAACTCTGATATAAGAGAAGTTCTCCTCTATGTACCAGTCCGCCACTTTACCCAGGCTAACCATAACCCTGTCTGAAATTCTTGGTGGTGGGTGACCAAATATAACAATATGCATCGACACCACTACCCAATTAAAGATTTCATAAAAGAAATCTTTTGCCTTGTCTTCCCATAGATTTGAATGGTAATCACGAATTGGTTATGCGTTGTCTGGAGTCCATCTCCATCTCATCAGTGGAAAATGTGTCATGAAACACATAGCGTCCATAACATAAGATGACATAAAGAATGGAGTTGGTTGTCCTTTGGTTATCTTCGTTTGGTATTCTGAGATTTTGCTAACCCGATTATCTGACATTATCTTTGCCCAGTCAAAAGAAAATCCTTCCGCCACCGAGTGAATAATGGTAACCCATGGTAGGAAGAAATGGGTCGTGTTCTCCTTTCCATAAATTCTGCACATCATCATGGCTATATACATGAACTATGGTTCAAGCGATGAGATGGAATATACACTGTGAGATTCGGCTCTGAACTTTTTGGGGCGCGAACACCAGTCTTTGATAAGGTCGGAAAGGCTCTTTCCAAACTGATCACTCTCCTTATTATTAAAATTTGCAAGAAAACGGGCATTATAAATGAAGTTTGATGTTGCAGACGATTTATACATGACTTGTATGTGTTCTGGTCGAAATTACCCAACAACTACTTTCTGAGAGTTGAATATCGTTTGGGTCAGGATATCTACATGATCCAGCGCCCATCTAATCATGTTGGTGTAAGGTAAAAGTCTCGGCTTGGTTTCTATCTTATGCAGTTTTGCTTGAGCGATAATCTTATATTCCGTAGATAAGTTATCCTTTTCATTATCGCTTGAGTCATCAGGACAATTTACCACTTTGTATTGTATGGTGTTGAACACATGCGTCCAGGTTTTAACTATGCTTATACTTCGGGGCGAAGTATCAAAAATAAAGTCTGTGTTCTGGCCAAAACTTTTACCAGCTGCTTTAGGCACTTTTCGTGGAGCCATGATATCAAATTTAGAGTTTTGTTACCTATTACAGAGAATGAGAATGCATAAAACTAGTTATTTCGCTAAGCCAGCTCTAAGAAAACAAGAAAGTGATTCAGAACTAAAAATCATTTTTTCCTTAAACGCTTAAACCATGCATATACCTTCACTGACAACCCGTTTAATTATTTTAATAAAAATATTTGGGCGTTAAAATCTGATCCTATTTGGAATCATTTCCCTAAATCAGACATTAATGTCATTTATGGTTGATATCTCGGGAAAAACACAGAATTTGAATGTATCCGAGTTAATTTTAAGCAATAGATTAATTAGAGTATAATCCTCATCTAGTACCTTAATTAATCATACCTAACACTTAATCAAGTTTTGGCATTTCGGGTCTCGGGGAACTTTAAAGCAATTTAAACTAGGAGTTACGAAACGCGAAATCGCAACAGGTTTTAATTTAGTATAATCATATTTAACTCTCTTAATTAATCGCGATTAGTTTAAAATGTTGGGGTTTTGGGTATCGGGACTTCAAAGCCTTTATATGTGAGAGAATCCTGAATCATGAAGTCGCGACGAGATTTACTCTTTTTTAATCTTACTTAAATGTTAATGAACCCGGATTAACATTAAATATTTTCGTGAGTTCGGGTATCGAGACTTCAAGGATGCTCAATATTGAACCTTCGTATTTCGCGAAACCCCGACTCCAAAAATTTCAAAAGAAAACCTTTATATAGATTAATTCATTAATTAAAAAGGCGGCTCCATAATCTGTTAATACATTTAAACCTTTGGATTGATCGGAAGACTTCATTTCGACAGTGACTATCCAAGTTCGTGCTTTTTATTTAAACAAAAATTGAAAATTATTTTTATTCTAAGTTTGTAGAAATATATATATATATGTTTCAACACAAGGGATGGATGAGGGGAACCTGGAGAAGTGCTACAACATCATACATAGTTTGTAATTGCCTCTTTTTGGCTTTCCAATTAATATATACTTGGCTTATTTCCTTCAAGTTTATGTCTTGTTACATTTTCTTGTTTATTGTTGCTCTAACTTCGTAGATAGACTTGCCTTATATAATATTGTAGAGAAGGGGATAGTTTTTTGCCTTTGTTGTCCATTGTAGATCTCAATTTGTGCCAGGGGGTTTGAAGATCAAGCTCAAGGGATTGGAAGCAGTGAGGACAAACGTCGAAACAGGTTCATCATATCCTTTCTCTTCTTCTCATTATGATTGGTTAAGATAAGTTTAAAGGGATGTTAATTCCCACCTGTATTGTTTCTGTGTTGGTATATGGGTCTAGTAATCCAAGGGAAGTTTCATCTATCCATAGAAGAAACATTTTGTAACACCTAGACAATTATCGTTCTATGTTATTGCATTTTGTTATTCCATTCTATGTTATTGTATTTTGTTCCATAACAAAGCAGAACAACTGGGAGAAGGAAAATTAGAGAGCATAACATAGGGGGTTAATGTTCCATAGTATCCTAACACGTCACGGGTCTTAGGTGACTCCATAAAGAGTGTCGTCTCCTTTGTACTTTCATTATTTCCATATAAGAGATAAAAGAGCAGAGAAACCTCACCATCTACCCGGGTTTTCTCTCATAAGGGTTTCCCAAAGAAAAAAATTGCGTTATTTTGTGGATGGTGTGTGGTTTTATTTTATGGTTCTCTATTTTTTTCATTTCATATATTTCATGCATAAGCAGAAAATTGCTAACTAATTTTTTTGGAATCTAAAGGAATTTAACCTTCATAGTGTAGATTTCAACTTTATTTATCATATTTGTTGTTACAAATTGTTCTAGTGGAATATCCGCGACAGTGAATGGACTAGAGAGAAAATGAGCTCTATTCATTGTTGTAACCTATCCTGCAAACCAGATATTAATGAATAGAGAAATAGAGAACTAGCACATCATACAACATAGAATAACATAGAGGGAAATATATCTCTTTATTTCTCAATCAACCAATGGAGAAATGGTTTACAAGTTTCGTGAAGAACCTCACGAGCTTCTACATTTAAACAAAAAAATATGCAAGCATTTTTGGGCATATAGAAATCTAAACACTTGAGAAACCTCCATCCATGTTTGAGGACAACCAAACGAATTGTAATAAAAAGGTATATGTTGTCACTACCCAATAATCTCCACCTTGAAAACAATTTTCCTAATACCTTTCCCAAAGAATTCAAGCATCACCTTTCTTGCAAGCCAAAAGAATCCAAACTCCACCATAGCTTCTCTAATAGAACTGGTTGTGTAAACATGTCTGCACATTTATCCCTGCTATGGACCACTCTACCTTCATCGGTAACCTATCTTAAAAAATGATGCATTGTCCCATTTTGGTATGTTGGATGGTTTGCCAAATACACAACACTTTGAATACCACAAAACATCTTATTTTGTACTTGTACAAGCTTACCCAATAGATCATTGCATTCACGTGAGACATAACCTTAGGTAGGTCTCATCTTGTCCATTTAATCTCCTACAAATTTGAATCAACATAATCATATATTAAATCACTGCAACCAATGTAGGTGATACTTGTTCCTTTCAAATACAAAAGAACCCATTTCCAATGCTCTAGTTTTTCCATGTTTCCACTAACAACACCAATTGCATGTGAAATATCTTGTCTTGAACATTTCATTGCAAATGTCAACCTTCCTACTGTATTAGCACATGGTACACAAGATATATAATCATTTTCTTCCCTACTACCAGGACATAAACTTGAAGAAATATTATGATGGAAAGCTAAAGGGATATTTACCAGTTTCACAATGTTCATACTGAACCTCATTAGTATCTTCTCCATAGACTTTTGTTGTGACAACCAAAACTTACCATTTTTATCGTATCCATGTACTTCTATGTCCAAGATTTGTTTTGCTACTCCTAGATCATTCATCAAAATTCCTAGCCGATTGAGCCTTTAACCTGTTGATCTCAACTTGGCATGCTTTGGTTTGCAACAAGCATATCATCAACATATAACACCAAGATAATGAAAATTCCATTGAAACTTTTGTAGTAAACACAATGATCATGCTCACTTCTAGTAAAATTTTGGCTCAACATTAAGGTATCAAACATCTTGTACCATTGCTTGGGTACCTTTAGGCCATACAATGATTCCTTGATTTTGCAAAGAAAACTCCCCTTGCGATCCTGAAAAAATTTCTGATTGTTCCATGTACATATCTCTGCTAATGATGATTTTGTGGGTAGTAGGATCCCACAATATACATCCCTTAATTCCATCACCATAACCAACAAAGATATAAAACTTGTAGAAATTCAAATATTGTAATTTTGGAAGTAACTTACGATTTACCGGTACTTGTAGCTCCAACCCTTTCTTTCTTATATGGCCCAATCATTGATGCCATAAACAAGAAGATGCACTTGCTTCCTTAGATACCATCGTTGCTTCACTTATTTCAATATTCCCTTTTTGCTTGTAAAGATTCCCAATCTTCATTGCTTTCATTACCATCAAATTGCCCTTTGGCACTTCCAGTTCTCCACCTCGAAATTTGCATTCAAAGTCTTCACAATTTGATGCTATTTTCTCCACAAAATGAGCCTTCACCAAAAAATCGACCTCTACTAGGGTTTGCAAGGTGGCCATTGATCCACTCTACTCGATCTCAACGTACCTCTACCAAATCTAGTAACATGACTCCATGACCTCTACTAGGGTTTGTGCCTCTAGGAAATATTCACTCAACCTCTGTGGATTCCTCCTTTATGTAGTGGATGACCTCTGTGAGACCCTCTCCTCGTGACTATGGAAAAATTCCACACTACCTTCTCCTCACCATTGTGGTTGAACTCTGTGGATTCCTTCTCTTTCTCAACAACACATGCCAACTTTAGGTCCATGATTACCTTCGTTCCATCCACCCATTTGTAATTGTAGGTGCGCGTGATGCACTTGGACATCAAAATGGCCATTGCATCCACTGAACACCCTCACCTATCATGGTGTGGCTCAACTGCCACATTGCATGTGCCTTTTCTAGCAAGTCTAACGAGAAGTTTGTTTGGTAAATGAGGCTCACCAGCATGGCTAGAGCTTGGTTGGGATACCCTACCACACACCTCTATGTAGTTATGCAGAGTTGCCGCAGAAATTCACCATCAATGGGTCCAACCATACAATTGGAGTATTTCCCATCGATTCCCATAACATCCAGTTCCTGCTTGAGGGAAATTGATGCTACTCGATCAATTGTGATAGCCCACACATCATTTTTGTGGTGGTCACTTTACACGATTGGGTCACCCATCCCCGATCGAATCACTCCTTTTCGAGCAACCTCAAACCAGGCATAGTTCACCATTGTGTTGATCCATGAAGTGCCTCTCAACCTAGAGAATAGCATGTGGACTATTCTCTTCCTAGTCTATGCCAGCTTGGCATTGTCAAAGGAGGCCTCCAAAGTTCTTCTCACAATTGAATTTGTCATGCATAAACTCCTAGGAACCGTTGGGTGTAGACAACCCTTGGCTTCACACACTTGGCCCTCATCCACTCATCCATATCATCACTGCCGATCAAAGAACCATATTGAATTCTTTACTAATGACCATTTACTTTTGCTGCGAATGTGAATATGTTTTTCCCATCTCTCCTTGGGCTCACCTTCTAGGAACCTGCTAGAACTCTACCACGACCTTGTCCCACTTTTCTCTGCAACCCTCTGCTACCGAAAGGTCAACAATATTTACCAATATTATTTTGGTGGGCGAGATCGATTCCTCAGCTCAATGACCCACCATTCTCCTCGTGGCTCGGCTTTGATCCAACAAATTTTCCTCATGACAGTTAGAGTCCCTATGATTTCTCCTCTATGCAGCGGCTCGATTTACCAATTCTTGATTTGATTTTTGGACCCATTCTCTACTTTGCTTACAGTTCCAAGCAACCAATCAGAGAAATAACCATGCCATCTAGGTGAACCTCATGCTCTGATACCACTTGTTGTAACCTAGAATGCAAACCAAATATTAATGAACAAAGATATAGAGAAATAACACATCATACAACAAAGACAAAAAAGAGGGGGAAAGATATCTCTTTATTGATCATGAAGAACTTCAAAGGATTTTACATTTACAAAAATATGCAAGCATTTTAAGGCATATGGAAAGCCAAATGCTTGAGAAACCTTTTGGGAACAACAAAACTAATTGTAACCAAAAAGTATGTATTGTCACCACCCAACATTCATATTCAACGTTGCATGATTTCTCTAGTTTTTATGAATTTGTTGTCATATGTTTCTATCTGGTTTACCTATTGATTCCAAATTCTTGTTAGGCACAATTATATACTAATCCATTAAGAAAGAAAGGAAAATAATTGGTCTGTATGCACCGATTTCATGAGCTTAAAAACAATGAAGTGTGTCATTTAAATGCAGAACATGCATCTTAATATCACTTCAAAACAAATCAAATTGGGGACGATCTCCACAAGGCTAATCAACAATACAAGAGATAGTTGTGTAAGGCTTTGATGGAGAAAATACGAGGATGGAAATACTACAATTACTCCACAAACTTGAGTGTAAGGTTCTAGATTGCCTACACGCTACACTATCAAATTTGATATGGTTCAATGTTCCACCGTCGTACAACATTTTGTTTTGTAAGTTATTATGGAAATTACAACGACATAGTGACATAGATATTTAGAAGTTTGGAGAAATCAAGCAAACCTTTTACTGGTTAACAGATCAACTTCCTCGTTGGAAGGGCCTCTGTGACAAATTGGTATCAGAGCCAACCAATTTCTTTAATTTTTTATTGAGTCTTCTTCTTCCTCCTCTTTTCCTTCTCGCGCTATGTCTTATAAAGAATTAAAACAGAGGGCATTAGAAGAAAGTCAAGAATATAAGAATGAATTGTCTGGATTTTCAAAATTATTTGGATCTATGGGAATGAGGGATGTAAATAGTTTTGAAAAAGTTTATAAAGAAGAAAATAATTTTTCTGGATGGAAGCTCCCTAAGCTCTCCCCTCAATAAATTTATGATGATATTCCAATGTTCAAGTTACATGCTTCTTTCCAGTTTAAGATAGTTGAAATGGTGTCTGAAGTTCAACAAAATTCTACTAAGCATTGTATTATTCCAACTTTAAATCCCAAAGAAATTGGGGCCATAAATAATTTCTTTCATTTAGGATGCATTCATATTGGTATTGAACCTCTACACATATTAGGCATCCCTACCTTTTCTCTTATTGTTGTTCTAAATAATAGGTTCAATCAGTTTGTGCATTATCTGATTGGAGGTGTCTAGATCTGGATTTATGAGTGGAACGAAATGAAACGCATATTTATAACATTAACACATATATACAGAGAAAAATAACAGAGATACAGTGGAACTTAACTTCTATTAAATAAGGAAATTTACAAAAACTGTGAAATGCAAAATGAAAACAATCTCGCTCAAATGGTGGTAGCTAATCTCTGAGAAGAGATGTGGCGGCTACGTGAACTCCTCTAAGCACATTACAATGAGTCCTATAGGAATTTTTAGCATCAATAAGTAAACATAAAACCCTATACATCCAAAAACCTAACCCTAGGAGATGAAGTGCCAAAATTCATAGCATGGGCCCCGATGGAGTAAGTTGGTACATCAACTTCTCGGGGTCGTAACTTTTGCATATGATCTTCGTTTTAGGCACATGATAGCCTGTTTGAAAGGTCTATCCAAGGAATACACATTATGTCATCACACTATGACTCTCTTAATGTGTGACTGTGGTAGGCCCAAAAAATGTTGTTTAGGGCCTCAAAACGGCCCTGAAAGTTTAGGACCCGAAAAATTAGAAAACAATCTGCCACGATGAAAACTGTAAATACCAAGATGGAATTTATATGTGAGCTAGTTGGAAGAGGTGGGTGGCCACCAATATGCACCTAGATCAATCCTCCCTCCTTAGGAATCAATGGTCTCCATTGCGTTGAGTTCCCCCATTAGATGAGGAAATATCTATTGAATTTGGCCCTGGGTGAGCCACTTGTGTTGGTGTAGGAGCTACCTCACTTTGACAACATGATAAAGCTGAAACTTTTGTTAGCGAGTTCCCTTGACCTGTGTGTCCACTATATGATCAGGGTTGGGCTCTGTCGGTGTCAATTATTATGTTATATCTGCGGTGTCCAATAAGGGTGGAAAGTATGGTTGAAGGAGGTCCACATTAAACATTGGGTGAAATCCAAGGAAGGGGGGAATGTTGAGATCAAAAGCATTGTCACTCATAGCCTCGGTGATGGTGTAAGGTCCATAGTGGAGTGGACGAAGCTTCTGATGGGGTCCTGTAAGGTGTTATTTCTGCAAGTGCAACCAAACTTTATCTCCCACTTGAAACATGTGTGGCATTCGATGTTAATCATGGCGCTGCTTGTACTTGGCATTGGACTTCTAAAAAATATCTTGAACCTATTGGTGGATGTGTTGGATTCGTTCAATGAACCGGGTGGATTTTTCAGCTTCATTTTGTGTATGGGACGATTCTTTATGTTGGGACACAAGGGGTAGTGAAACATCCATGGGACCCAATGGTTGAAATACCAATCCCACCTGAAAGGGGTTGTGGTCGGTTGAGCTATGCATGACTATGTTGTAATTGTGTTGAACATGGGGAATACTCTCATCCCATGTGTGTGAATGTTTGGAATTGTACATGCACAAGATATGCATGATCATCTTGTGGACGACCTCGATTTGGCCATCTATTTGGGGGTGGAAGGTCATGGATTTGGTGAGCTTGGTGTCCAATCGTGACCAGAGGCTCAACCAGAATGTGTTGAAGAACTGACTGTCCTAATATGAGATGATGGTTTATGGTATCCCAAAATGTACCCACACTCATTCAAAAAATATCTTGGTAGTGGCCTCCGTTCTGATTCTCTTCTTGTAGGTGACCAGAATCACCATCTTGGAAAATCGATCAACAACCATGAAAACATAGTTGTTTCCTTACTTGGTTGAAGGAAGATCCAACATGTAGTGCATCGAGATGGATTCCCAGGGATTTTTGATATTAGGAAGAGGGGTTTACATGCCTTGTTTCTTAATGACCAGTTTATAAATGGTGCAGGTCGTGCAGGACCTAATATACTTGCTGACATCCTATCAAAGTTTTGGCCAATAGAAATGTTGTTTCATCAAGGCCACTGTCTTTTCTATGCCCGAGTGTCCTACCACCTAACTATAGTGAGCTTCCCAAATCAGCTTCACATGATCACTTGATGGAACATAGAGATGGCCCATATGGCACAACAACCCATACTGAAGATGGAAATCAATGAAAATTGTGTTTGTTCCTAGCATATGGTAGGTAGTGGTGAAGTAAGGATATCTCTTGTAGAGTTGGGGCCATCCAGATGTCTCATGTCCGCATGAGTGTAGCACTGTGGTTAGTGTTGCAACTGAAGGTCGACTGAGGTAGTCAACGACGTGGTCGATGCTCCCTGTCTTATACTTGATGTTGAGATGGAACTATTGCAAGTATTTGGACCACTTTTGATGGTGATCATTCTGCAATTTTTCTTGTGTATGCATGAACTACAGAGGCTTATGATTAGTGTGGATGATTGTCTCCTTCCTGAGAATGTAATGCCTCCATTGGTAGTAGGCTTGTACAATGGAGTACATTTATTTTTCATAAGTGGGGTACTTAGGGACAATATCTGATATCATCTCACTATGATAGGCCATGGGATGTGTTGAGTGAGAACCGTTCCCACAACATAGTCTGAAGCATCTGTCTCAATCTCAAAAGGTTGTTGCAGGTCGGGTAATGAGATTACCGGGGCCGAGCACAAGCGTTGCTTCAAATAATTGAACGCTTTCAATTGCCACTGACCCCACATGAATTTTTCCTTGCCACCGCCCCTGGTCACTTGGATAAGGGCCCATGCACTGTGGGAGAATCCCAACATGAACCTGCGATGGAAATTGGCAAGGCCTAAGAAGCTCTGAAGCTCAATGAGTGTGGTCAGGGTTGGCTGGTCACGAATGACCTAGATCTTGGTTGGATCGACATGCACCCCATGCTCATCAACAATATATCCTAGGTACTAGACCTTGTTCATGTCGAAGGAGAATTTTTCCAAATTTGCATATAGCTTGTGTTACCGCAGAGTGTGTCGAACCTACTAAATATGTTCAAGTGTTCCGCCCAACTCTTGTTGAAGATGAGGATGCCATCCAAATACACCACCACAAAATAATTGGTGAAAGGCCACAAGATATCATCCATCATCCTCATGAAATTTGTTGGGGAATTTGTCAAGCCAAAGGGCATGACCAGCCATTCAAAAATACCTTCTTTGGACTTGAATGCAGTCTTCCATAGATCGTTCTTCTCTATTGGGACCTGGTGCTAACCAAAATTCAAATTAATATTACTGAAGTATTTGACCCCCTTGAGTTGGTCAAGGATATCGTCAATTCGGGGAATTGGGTACTGGTTCCTGACTGTGATTTTATTTAGGGCCCAGAAATCAATGTAAAGTCTCTAGGTCTCATCTTTCTCCTGCACAAGTACGATTGGGCTTCCACAAGGTGATGAGCTTGATCGGATGTGCCCCTTTTCAAGCATCTCTTGGATCTGGTGCTTTATTTCCTCATTTTTTTATAGAGAGCGACAATAGGTTGTCCCATTCGGTAGCGGTGCGCTAGGGATTAGGTCGATTAAGTGATTGACCCGACAGTGTAGAGGTACCCAATTAGGTGAGGTGAAGATATCTTTGTATTCTTCCATGCCCTTATCCACTTGCTTCTGCTGCATGGAGAGACCTGTCACGGAGGCTAGGATGCTGCTGGTTCTAGGTCTCGATCTAGAAATGGATCTATTACTCGATCTTATCGAACTAGCGAGGATGCTACCTTTGTATCTATACACGAATACATTAACTGAGGAATCGATTTAAAGAAGTTGTTAATAAGTATATAATATCTCTTGTTTTTCTATTTTCCTTCTCTATTATCTACGTGGGATGTGACTGCAACCTTCTGCTCAATTTAAGCATGAATCACAAAGAATACAAACTTTTCGGTCTGAGAGATCACCTTCGTGCATTGCTTGGCAGAGATCAATGAAATGACGGTAGATGGGACAAACTCAGGTATCCTATATAATTTCCTGTCCAAAGTAATAATAACACTACGAGGCCTAGAATCATATATAACATGATGTTTCCATAAATAAGGTTGGCCCAAAAGAACATCAAAAATTTCAAGGGGGTGACATCACACGATACCTCATCTTTGAAGGGCTTGATGTCGTAGGCTAGGCGACATTATTGGTTGATGCGAAGATCTCTTCCTTGGTGGAGCCATCCGATGGTGTACGGTTGTGGATGTGGTGTTGTCAACAGAGCCAACTGATTAATGACATCCACTGAGATGAGGTTCTTCTGTCTCCCACAATCAACGATGAAGTGCAATGGAGTACCCTTCACCCACATTTGTGAATGAAAGAGGAATTCACCTTCCTCGGGTTCATCATGTTCACCAGGTTGGACCTTGGTGGTGGAAGCAATGGTGGAACTAGGTTCTGCATCAATGATCTGTCTCCCATTTTCTGGTTTTGACTCAGATTCAGATCCCACATCCGATTCATAGGCTTTCACCTCAGCCACCAATGACTTCTTTGAGCGACATTCAACGGTGTTATGCCAGGGGCTCTTATGGAACTCACACCATTTCCCAGTGTATTTCTTTGTCTTCCCATTTTCCTTCTTTTCTTGTGGTTTGGACTTGTTTTCCTAAGGATTTCGATCCTTTTTCTTCCCTTTTTTATGTGGGTTGGGGCCACATTTTCCCTACTTTTGTTGTGAGGGGTTCGCAGACCTAAACCGTCATGTCTTTTGTTTAAGCTTCTACTCAATTTTGACTGCATTTAAGTATGTCGTGCCCAAGGACAAGATGTATATAAAATCCATTTCTATTTGGATGTATCTATATAAACCGTCGTGGTAGTTGAGCACTAAATGTTGCTCAGGGTGTTTGATACCCATCTTGGTGCGCAAGGTATGGAAGACATTGGTGAACTCTAGAACTGTTTGGTCCCTTTCCTGCTGCAGTGTAGTCCATCTTGTATATAAGTCGTCATAACTTCCAACATGGTAGTATTGTTCCTTAATAACATCCCTAAAAGAACCCCAAGTGGGTGCGACTACAAATAATGTAGATTCTTATGTTACCTTTTTCTCACAAAAAGTATCCCACCAATCTTTAACATGGGGGACAACCTTAAGGAACACAAATGTATTCTTTTCTCTCTCAAAAAAGTTATCGACAGAAAAATACCCTTCTAGACAGTATAACCATTTGTACAAAACATCTGCATATATTTCACATTCAAATATATGAATATCGAAATTGATTTGTACCTTGAAGGGGGCAGCGCCTCCACTCAAGGAAGATGCATCACCTGTTAGCAGTTGTCGAATGATTTGCGCAAAATTGTCCATCATATCGTTCATTTATCATGAGAGGGATTCCTCAAGTAATAGTTTACAGGGATATCCTGCCCCATCGTCTCTGTTTTCTTCCCCCATGCGAGATCATCGAGTTAGGCAAGGCCAATCTTGCAAAGGCTCAACTAGTTTGATTCCCAACTGCTTATACCTTGACCTCATTGGGGACATGCATAGAGAAACAAATAAAGATCAAACCACTCTGATACCACTGATCCATATTTATGAGCAGAACGAAATGAAATACATATCTATAACACTAACACATATATACAGAAAACAATAACATAGATACAATGGAACTTAACTTCTATTCAATAAAGAAATTTGTTGAAACTGTAAACTGCAAAATGAAAAAGATCTTGCTTGAATGGTGGTAGCTAATCTCTGAGAAGAGATGTGGCAGCTATGCATATTCATCCAAGCACATCACAATGAGGCCTCTAGGACGTTTTAGCATCAATAAGTAAACAAAAAACCCTAGACGTCCAAAAACCTAACCCTAGGAGATGAAGCACCAAAAGTCATGTGGGTCCTGATGGGGTAAGTTGGTACATCAACTTCCTAGGGTCGTAACTTTTGCATACGATATTTGTTTTAGGCGCACGATATCCCATTGGAGAGGTCCATCCAAGGAATACACATTATGTCATCACACTCTAATTCTATTGAAAGTGTCATTGTGGCGGGCCCAAAAAACGTTGTTTAGGGCCTCAAAACGACCCCAGAAGTTTAGGCCCCGAAAATCTAGAAAACAATTACCAAGATGAAAATTGTAACTACTAAGATGAAAGTTGTATGTGAGCTAGTTGGAAGAGGTGCGTGGCTACTGATATCCACTTGGACCAAGTCCAAGGTGATTTATCCAGAGGACTTATTTGGTTTGATTTCCACCAAAATTTTAGGGTCTTTGTCCATGACAAATATCTTAATGACATCCTCCAGATTAAGATCCTAAATAAAGGATATGCCATGAAGACCAAGTTTGAAAATATTGTTGTACATTGTAAGATCACTCTCTATTATACTAACACCCTTTTCCCTATCGTGCTACATGCCCCAGACAAAGATTCTGAACATTCCACCTTGGTATATATATCAGTTGATAATGCTCGACTAGTTCCTCAAGCCATCTCTTGGGATCAACTTGATTTTCCCACAAAATGGGTTGTGGAATCCCCTAAACCATCTCCTCAAATTACTATTAATACTGCTAACTTTTGTGAAGATCATAACCAAGCCACTGTCTGATTTCCTCCTCGTTGATCCACTTGTCGACTTCCTTTTCCCATACAAACATCTTCCCTACCATTTTTCTTACATGACCTTGTCTTTTCTTGGTCTCCTATTATTGGCATAATCTAGTGCCCACTTTGTTCGTCCTTAGTATCCAATCAACCATCCGCGTGCAACTAGCGTGGTGAACAACACAACCCCAATCCTTTTCCCCCTGCAGATACTATTGTAGCCACTCTGTTAAGAACCAAAGACTGAATACAAAAGCACCATAATAGATATACAAGAACAATATGCAAAATTTCATTTATTATTATCAAACCCTTGAGGTAGGGAAACACCATACAATGGATCCTATTATGGAAGAGATCCTCTCCTGTTCACTTGTCTCTTCGAGGGGGCATCCTCCTATTGAGCTATCGCTCCAAATACAATATTTTCTCTTCATGTCTCATTACATTGCTTGAACCCCTTTATATAGTGCTACCATCACCTAAGAACATTCTAGAGGAGGAATCTTCTAGAAGTAGAACATTCTAAGAAGTCCTCTTA
>JZKD02S0158571.1:295162-315897 GCA_000966675.3 Picea glauca
AAAAATAAGGATGATGACTATACTCGCTAGAGTCAGGTTGACACAACCTACTTCTTCCAAACAACCCTCTAACTTGTTGATGTATATGCCAAAAATGGTAAGGGACAACTTTTTTTAACTCTTATATTACATTTAATTTCTTTCAACCAACCCACAATGTTCCTAAACTTGGAAATGACGTTCTAGTACAAACTTAGTGAAACAACTCTCAACTCATAACAAACTTTTAGGCCTTCTTATATATTCCCAAGGTTAGTCTTAAGCATTATGTCAAAATATTTTCTAAAGTCAATGAAACAACACAGGATATTGGTTTTATTATTGTGACACTCCTTTGCAATTATCCTAAGTGTAACAAGCTAGTCCACAGTGAATGATAGCTCATAAATATGACTTGGCCTCGATCTCTTTCGTGTGCCTTTCTAGCCATACATTGATCTTCTTTTCCAAAATAATTCGAGATAAATTGGCTAAAAGGGGACTAATCATAATGGTCCTATAACTAGAGGGATTTTTTTTATCCCAACTTTTAAAAATAGGTACAATGAGGCTTTGAGTCCAGGGTTTAGGGAAGCCCTGCTTGACTGCTAACTTAAAGAGATTATGGATTTGAGGCATGAGGATAAGCCCTCTAATTTTTAATATTTTTTCTTGGTAGCCTTCGATGTCTTTAGCTTTTCCTTTTGTGATCCGCTTAACCCCAAACTATATGTCTTCTATCGAAAAAACTTCTTCCTCTATAGAAAGGGTTTGAATGTTGTCCATGAGACTATAGGATTCCTAAATATTTTTAAGGTATTTTTTTTCTTAGTTTTATGAGTCAGAATTTGCCTCTATAATTTCTTAGGATTTAGCTTAGAGAGGTAAAAAAACTAAACTCTTTATTTCTATTTATGCACCTTTTCCCCTTTTAATAGGGCATTTTGCCTATTGCTTTTGTTACATTTGAAGGACTTGTTAAAAGCATCCCTAATGGATTTTCTAACAATATTACATTTTTTATAATACCAAGGGTTGTTCTTTCTATTTTCCTTTTTACACAACACCTTGATAGAGAACTTGTTAATAGAAGAAGAGAGTGTTGTTGTAAAATTATGGTAGAGGTCTTCATTGTTGTCTTTATTTGATGAGAAATTTAATTAATTATTTAAATCCTTAAAAAAATTATGAAATTTATTTTTGTCACAAATTGATTGCTTTTGGTTATTGGAGTTATCTTCAATGAGGATTTTTTGCATGACAAAGTTTAGAGTTAGGGATAAAGGTCTATGATTAGAGTAGGGCTCATGGTCGTTTAAGATGTCAAAATTTATTATTTGGTTGTAGATGAGGATATCGATTATTACATAATATATGACATTCCTACCAGTCCCATGAATACAATTCATTCGGTAGGATTTCAACCACTTCATTAGACTGTTGCAAATTATTAGATCTTGAGAACTGCAAAACTTGATTAGCTCGATACCAAACATGTTGTCAACCTAGTCTTCGAAGTTTCGTTTGTATCTT
Organism: Picea glauca; assembly: GCA_000966675.3. Lineage (NCBI taxonomy): Eukaryota > Viridiplantae > Streptophyta > Pinopsida > Pinales > Pinaceae > Picea > Picea glauca. The sequence continues at coordinate 296,675 of JZKD02S0158571.1, forward strand.
CTATCTAAAGCAAGGTCCCCATCTAGCCATACAGGATTAGGGTTGTAACCATTGCTTAAAATAATTTGGCTTGATTAGATATCTTAGTTTTGATATTTTTGTTGTGGAAGCAATTTGTCGTAAGATTTTCTAGAAGAGCCACATTATCGATAGTTAAGTTGACGTTTTGAATCCAAATTTGGATCCATCATTGGGATAATAAGTTGATTAGAGAAGAGGGTACCATAGCTATATAAATACTGAATAATGCAAAGATGAGCCTCATAAACTCAAGGAGTCAACCACTTAAAAAATAATGAGAGTAGAAAACCTAAGAACATAAAAGAAACACAAAGAAATAAAGAAAAATAAAAATAGAAATAATGACTATATAAATATCCCATTAATATTAATGATAAATATTTGGGATTAATAATCTATTAATATTTTTTTAATCGAAACTGAAATTATATTAATTTTCAAAAAGAGTGTCGGTCCAAAGTGAACAAAAATTACATAGCCTAGACTTCTAAGCTTGCCAAAACATAGCACATTTAAGTGATTGAGTCTATTGACACAAAGAGATGAAGCTGACAAAAATTCCAGGTTATCTTACATGTTGCTTGCCTATTGAACTAACCTAAAAGATAACTAATTCTAAAAAACATCATATGGTTAAACTTGTGCACTTCCCTGATCCTCCTACTCCTGACCAACCTTTTGTATACCATTTCTTTCGATTTCCATCAGTACGTGACTATGTAATTCCATTTCTACATCATGTTCCTCTCCATGCACAAACATTTATGTACCCAGAATGTTTGATGCAAGAGAAAGACTGTCCAGATGCTGAGATGCAGTGATAGCTTTCAACCTTCCACATTCTGCCTCTAGAAGATTGATTCTGCACTTATGGGTGAGAATTAGGCTCATTTAGTTGGCATTTTGGGTAGAATAGATGTGTTGCATTTCTTTTAGTTTGGTGGAGAGAGCAAGGATGGCATTGTTATTGACCTGAATCAACTCCTCATGCTGGAACATGACCTTCTTGTACTCTCATAAGTCATCACTTGTCATTGTAGACCAAGTAACCCTGCCTAGGATAACTGCACTATTTTGAAATTGAAAATCCAACCCCTTTAATCTTGAGTGGTGCCAAGGGAGGGTGGCCTACTCCCCTTTGATTCAAGAAACCAATACTACTATGATTGCTATATGAGTAACCCCAAACCTTTACCAAAAGACAAAAGTTCTATATAGTATTACATGGAAGTTATTTTTCGATGCTAATATGAATGCCAATACTCGACTAGAACACATCCCTGCCCCACTAGAAGATCACTAGAAAAAATTGGTTGAAAGGCCCTTCATTTTGGAAACTCCAAAACATAAATAAATTTGCACCAGATCTTATAGTAAGATAGTTATGAAGAAACCACGAGTCACCCAACACCCTAACCCATATCCACTTCCAAGTTCATGAAATTACATCCAGGAAGTCTATACCCCAACTCTTCCAAAAATACCCTGCAAACATTGAGTTCAAGATCCTTTCGTCCAGTGTAATCCCACATTCCTTGAGCCATTTCATAACTTCACACTCAAAATCCATGAGTGAAGCCAGATCGATTAAATGAGGGAGGAGGCTCCTATGGGAATATGATCACTCCTTCGCCTGCTCCAAGTGTGTGACCTTGATTGGTGATCGTGCAACTAGACTTGCATTGAATACCATACAATGCAAAGGAGGGATTGTTCTATGGCTTACAAACATTGAAACATTAGGGGATAGTGGCAATTGTAAATTCCCCATTTTCCATCAAGACACCAATTTTTAATGAAGTTGCATACTTTGCCAAGACATTTGCTTCATTGTTTAGCTCCCTTCTAACATGAAAGAGCCTCACCATGTTGAATTGAGTTATTGCTTGTATGATTCTCTTTATGATGACCTAATGTTTGATTCCTCCCAGGGTTGAATGCTTCATAGCTGCTCGAATAATGTTCATGTAGTCCATGAATACTATTAAAGCCTTGATCTCTTGCACTCTAGCTATGGTCAACCCACTCCATAGCGAGTAAGTTTCGACTAGATTATTTGAAATCTCACCTAATCCCCACGCTTACTGTTTAATTTGTTTCCCCATGGGATTGTGAAGACTCCCCCGCACTTGAAACCCCTTAATAATATATTATTATTACTATTATTATAATATATTATTAACATATATAATAGATAATAAAAACAAATAAAAAGATTAAAAAATGATATATAATACCATCAATAATATTAATAATCAATTTTAATAGCTACTAATAATATTGATAACTATTAATATTAATATTAATATTAATAACTATAATACAATATCAATAATCAGAATTAATAATTAATAAAGATAACTATAAAAACAATAAAAAAATTAAAAAAAAAACATAAATATTAATAAAAATTATTATTATTAACTATAAGATAAAATAATAATGATAATAACAATGATGATGATGATGATGATTAACGTCCATTGAGACCAAATTGGTCAATAGGACCTTAAGAGGGTAAGTGATTACCTGCAATTCTTTAGAAATTTTTTTCTATGCTAAAAAAGCATTAAGAGAAGCTTTCCAATATCACCATAGTTTCATTGAGTTAAAAGGTTAGGAAGGTTGGTAGTGTGACAAATATTTTGAAATTGAGATCTAATCTGGGTATAGGCTGGACAATCTAAGAGAAAGTGCCTTTCATATTCAACCTTCTTAGTGTCACAAAGGTGACACACTCTTTCATCCCATGGCATTTTAGGAATTGACCAACGCCCAGTTTCACTATGGAGCTCGTGAGAATTTGTTCTTATATTAGAAAAGCTTATTGTTTTCTTTACACTTGTCAAAACAGAGAGATAAATTTGATATTCTAGATTAGGGTTGATTACATCCTTATAATACCTTAATTTTCATCATGTCTCTAGCAGTAATTTGTCTCCTGTTATAGCACGCCTTTATTATAATCTACCTCTTTCCAGAACATATACACTGTTGCAACCCATCTACACCTACAGCTGCAACATGGCTCCTATTATCATAGGCCTCTACAACAACACGTATTTTCTGTGACACACCTCTATTGTAACCTCCTGCTGCAACACATTGTTTTCAATGTGTTGGTCGTTGCAACACGCCTAGGCTGCAACACATATGTTACTACGACACATCCACACATGCAGCTACAACACATCTTCGACCACATGTCTTCGGTTGTAACACACCCATGTTGCAACTTACCTCTCATAGAACATCACACTACACAGTCACCCCAACTATAGAGAGCCATGAATCCACTATACGATCTCTCTTGAACCCGCGCCCACCTATGGAAGATCACAATTTCCAACACAACCTTCCATAGACTCGTGCCACCTGCACAAAAATATCATCCTAGGATTGTTCTTGACTAGTATAGGCATCACTCACAGGTATATAATTATCTAGGAAAGGAAATTTTAATTAATCAAACATGTAAACAACACAACAATATAACATCGTACACGATTCCATTCACATATACACACAAAAAGGTTAAATCTGTAAATCATCAACTCTTTTATTCATCATACAGGTTACAATACAATGACTCAATGGTCATATCTGAGCTTACCATCTTCATTGAGTATTCAAGCTAGAGGTCATGACAACCTCAATCACTTCTCTCTCTCTCTTATCTCGCGTGATCTCTCCTCTTACCAGTTATGCAAGCTCCCTTGCAATCTCTTTGGTGCTCTCTTTTATTTCTCTAGAATTGTTCACTTCAGTTTCCTAAGGCTTCTGACACCCTTTAATCTTCTAACTTCTATTTTGTCCTTTTTCTCAACGACTCTTCTCTTGTTGCACACCCTTCCAACTTTATCCTAGAAACACGCTCCTTTTAAAATATTGACCACTGCTTCTATAACAACTTTCCCTCTACAAAATAACCATCCACACACTTTTCCATTCTATAGCAGCGCTCTCAGCTTCCCCACTACTCCAACTCCAAACATTATTCCGATTTGTAGTAATGTTGTCACTCCTTGCAGTGCAACCATTCACAACCTGCAAGAACCAATCATTGTTGTAATAGCTCTGTCACATCCCTGTAACTATCTTCGTTGTGTCATCCCCAATACGACCAAAATGCTCCTGCATCAAAGGTTGAGAAGTAAAGTCTATCTTGAAAGGGTAAATGATAAGGATTTAAATCCCATTGCCTCAAGTTTGAATTAGTAGAGTGTGGGGCCCAATATTGATGGACATTGCTTCCATGACTCGTCTTGAGAATGTATTTGAGGTCGAGGTAGGTTGGATAGTCCTAGACTATGGGAAGTTGTTGTAATGAGTCTTACCCGAACAAAGTAGACTTTCCATCTCGAATTTACCAAAATTTATTTTCTTGAATCATGTGTTTATTCTTCTAGGTCGTGTTCCATATGAGAGAGCCAGGTTGATATCCATCCATTCTGATAAGTTCTTGGGAGGGGATATCCTTGGCATATTTGGATTTTTGTAGGGCACTCCAGAGATCTCCTTTGTATTGAATCCATCTCCACTAGATTTTATCCCTAAGGACCGCAATAAGAATTCCTAGATCTCGAATGCCTAGTCCACCTCTGGCTTTGGGAAAGTAGAGGGTGTCCCAGGAAACCAAGGCTCTTTTTTTATATGTTTTAGTTCCTTTCCAAATAAAATTATGTTGAATAAAATTGATGGCTTTTATAATTCTCATGGGGGAAACTAGAGTAGAGAAAGTGTAGAGAGGGATCACTTGGAGAACATATTTAAGAAGAATGAGATGCCTAGTAATGTTCAGAGAGCGAAAGGTCCATCATGAGAGATTATTTTGAATTTTAGTGATTAGATCTTCCCAAAGAGCATTATTGACTATCAATTCTAGGAGAGGCACTACTAGATATTTAGATGTAAGGGATCTCCTTGAAAAGCAGAGAATGTGAGAAACATGAAATTGGATAGCTAGAGGGGAGTTGAAGAAGAAAATTTGAGAATTAAGGAGTTTAATGGACATGCTAGAGGATTTCATAGAGTTGACAAGAACCTTTTTGATGGTTCTAGTGTCTTGAGTAATGATAACACCCATTAGCATGATATCATCCACAAATTCATTGTGGGAGATGGGCAAGATGGAGTCATGTAGATTGAGGCCTTTGAGGTTGCGGGAATTGATTGTTTCTTTGAGACTTCTACCTAGACCCTTTTCCATCAAAATAAATCTGAAAGGGGAGAGTGGGTCACCTTGTCGGATTCCACATGAGGGCTTGAAGGGAAGAGAGGGGGATTTGTTGATCATAATGGAAACGAAGGCTAAAGATATTAGTGAGAGGATCCAATTAACCCAATCAGGATGGAAACCAAAGGAAAGAAGGATAGATAGTATATATTTCCAGCCGAGTTTGTAGAAATATTTTGACAAATCTAGATTTATCAGCATTCCAAGATATTTGGTTGATTTCATAGAGTGAACCACTTTATGGTCTAGGGTGATGTTGTCCAAGATTTGATGACCCTCCATGCACCATAACTACTCTAACCTGATGAGGAGAGGCACGAGGGGTTTTAAGTGAGAGGAAATAAATTTGATAATGATTTTATAGATGGTGTTGCAAAGAGCAGTATGTTGGAAGTGGCTAGGTTCCATAACTTTATCTTCTTTGGGGATTAAGGTGATAAAGATGGAATTTAGAGCTGGAAGAACCCTAAAGATTCATTGTGATTCAGTTACTAGGGCCCATAAATCCTCTTTAACAATGGACCAAAAGTGATGGAAGAAATAAATAGTGAAGCCATAAGGGCTAGGGACTTTGTCGAGGGGCATGTCCATAATGATGGTTGTTATTGGATAAATCGGTAGGTGCAAACACTAACTGATCTCCCTAGATCCACCTAGATCTAGAACAAAACACACTAGAACATGACGCTTTCATTAAGTTTTAGATATTGAATTTACTAACTAAAGAGGGATAGGTGACATACTGTTTAAACACCACTTCCTCTCTCCATCGCCATCTTAGCTCCGTTCCAATGCTCATACAAGGATGAACCTGCAAAAGAACACAACCAACCAAGCTGATAGTAATAGCATAAACTCAATATAAACATATGTATGTGATCAAGGAATCATACAATAAAACACAACAAGCTTTATAGGAAAGAATTATATTATTGTATCATATTAAATGTGAAAGAGAGATTACAACCATGGCCTTGATGTCGTAAGGTCCCTTCCAAATGTCCTTCGTTCCCCACACACTTCCACTCCAAGAATTTTGAGAGCATAGATCTGATAATATTTACAATCTATCTTGACAAAATGGCTCATCTAGCCAAGATAATAGTCTCCAAAGCTCAATCCAATCTAAGCTAATCCCAAAAGCTAAAGCTCAAAAGCTAATATCATCCAAGCCAACTTTCTCCATGAGAGCTCCTCTCCTTTTATAAGCTGAAGAGGATAAGGTGAGGAGGTTAGGATGATCCCACCAAATCATGAAAGCGAGTAAGATCCAAACCATTCAAATGCCACCTCACCATGGAAGTTTCTCCTTCTAGAAGCATCAAGAAGATTCTCGTTTTTCCCACGTATGAGCATTCTCACACCCTGCTTATAGAGCAACCTGCGAACCTCTTGCAACCCAACTATGGTGCATCCTGCGAGAATCGGGCATTCTCGCACCCTGCCTATATATCAACCTGTGAACATCCTCTTTAATAGGGTTTTTACAAAGGAGAATGCAACTTCTTTTCTCAGGAAAAGTTCTTCTCTCTTCTTTCTTCAGGAACTCAGACCACTAACTCCTCTGAAGGCAACAGATAGGTTTACATCATTAACGGTCATAGGGATGACGAAAATAATGTGTAACAGAGAGCCCCCCAAAGTATGAAGTTAAAACAGAGTGATAATTGAAATACTTTGTCGAGTGTGTGTAGGGAACAAGGAATAGTCGGTCGGAAACCTGCCAACAAACAAGGAAATATATTACAATAATATATCATCACTGAGGTAGGAATTCCCATACTCATAATACAAATGATTCAGAGCATAAATGTTGATATGCGAAGATCCATGTCAAGTAAGACATGTCATGTCCACCAAACATACACTGTGGATCCATGCCAATATGACTCAAATTTGAACATAGCCACCAAAAATACACTGTGGATCTATGTGTTAAAGACTCAAATTTGAACATAGCCATGAGACATACAATGTGTATCTATGCAACAGTACAAACTGAATAAACTCTAATGCAACCTGAATCTGTGAGAAAAGGTTTAGGGTCTTCATCTCCACCATTCAAAGTACGAATCTAACCATGCGAATACATGTGTTGAATTCGAACATGGTAGAAACCACTTGATTACCGTTCATTAGTGTATACCGTTAACAAGTGTGAGGGAAATCACCATTAATGTCAATGACTGCCAAGGTACTCTGGTACAATCCAACGAATGTGAATCAATGAGCTAGGGTCGAACACTCGACAGAATCTCTCGATTAGGGGTCGATAATGAAAACCCACTGTCGAAAGCGAGGAAACCTGCCATTGAGGCATGCAAGTTCCAAGGTACCAATTGGTTTCTAAGTCTAATTCCTGGATAATGAGTTGATGTCGACAAGAAAAGACTTGTCACAGGAGGGCCTTGATGTATCGCACATCAATGACATGAAACAAGTAACAAGATTTGATGTAGATCAGAGTAACAAGTGATTCAGGAATGACTCGGGGATGGCCGAGGCAATAGAAGGCTTAAAGACTGTAGACATGGCCGACACAATAGAATTATTTCCGGGTTGAACTTCTCTTTGAACATATTGACGACACGACAACTGTCTTGGAAAATACTGACTCAACAGCAAGGATCACAGACCAATTTGTAATCTTATAAAGGAGTATGACCAAGAGACAAGCGAGTTTTCCAACCCAGACATAAAGAGATTGAAAGGGTGTCATGTTCAAAGGTGACTCTTCCATGGAATACAGGTTTAGACACATTTCTTTCCCAATTTTCCCCCCACCATTTTTGGTGAGTACCTCTTTATTTTTACGCAAGCTTGAGGAGGATAACATATGCTTGTCAATTTAAGTTCATCCTTCGGACGAGTCCCTCGGAGTATGTTTAACGAACCCTAAGAAGGAGTGGTTCGGTCCCATATGGGCCTTTCGATGTTTGTTTAACGAGTCCAAAGAAAGAAAACTTAGGGGTTTTTCATGTTTAGAGAGTCTGAAAAACACTTAAAGAGAACTCTCTCAGTTCCTTTTTCGTAAAGTAGTCTGATGAGACTGAAAAAGAGATAAACTATCACTAAATAGATTTTTTCTTCAAATACTTTAACGAGTGTGAAGAGAACAAGGTCACTCGACAATTTTTTCATGTTTAGAGAGTTTGAAAAGAGCTTAAAGGGAACTCCGGTGGGTTCCTTTTTCGTATAACCTTTATGAGTCCAAAAAAGTGATAAAAGTATACTTGGTTACATTCTCATTGATTTACGAGCACGAGAAAGAACAAAGACTAAGCTCGATAACTTATTCACATGTATTTACGAGCATGAGAAAGAACAAAGACTAAGCTTGGGATAGTTTTTATTTTTACGCAAGATTTAAAACAAAACAAAACTATGCTTGGACCTAGTTTCATTTTTACACAAGCTTGAACCAAAGGAAACTATGCTTGGACTTCCCAACGCATAACACAGGGATGGTTGGTACTTATCCCCCATCTTAAGAAACTAGCATCTCTAAATTTAGCATGAAGTCCAGAGGCTAAAAGCATTGCCTCCCAAGCTTTGTTTCATCCAACTGCGAAGGAGAATGAAATGAAGCTTCAAATACTATACATAGGACTTGACTCAAATGGAGAGGGGGAATTTGTTTCATTTTTTAATGAGCTTGACACATGAGAAGAACTATGCTCATGACTCTAGGTATAATCCCAAGACCACTGTTTCATTTTTAATGAGCTTGACACAAAAAACAATGCTCAAGGTTGGTTTCATTTTAAAATGAGCTTGAAATCAGAAAATCATGCTCAAAGACCTTTGTTTCATTTTTTAATGAGTTTTCCTTAGAGATGCAAAAACTATCCTCGATTCTTTTTTCTTGATCATGGCTTCCAAGAGGACAATTCTCCAAAAGGACACCATGTCAAGGGGCAAAACTCGATCATGGATTCCAAGAGGTCTTCACTTGAAGGAAGAAACACACTCTGGAAGGACACCATGTCGAGGGTGGCGACAGGAGTAAAGAGATCAGGCTCTAACAACCCTATCGAAGATATCACCATGTCAACTACTGGATCTAAGTCATCAGAAGTTGAATCCATGGGCAACAACGCCACATAATTGACATGTTGCGGGGGTGATACCATCTGCATATAAGAACCATTCAGGGAGGCAATCCAGAAGGGGTCAATGAATGAAAGTTGATCAACAGTCACAACTCATCCATCGTGAGGGAAAGATATCACACGAAAAAGAGTAGACACAATAGCTTTCATGGCATAGACATAAACTCGCCCAAGGAGTAAAGCAAAATCCAAGGGGTCTTGGACGACCATGACATCAATAAAGACAGTTTTCCCTCCCAAAGTTATAGGAAACTGAGGAAGGGTCCCTAAAGGTTGATTGGTTCTTCTGTTAAAAGCTAACAAATTCTACGTAACTGGGGCAAGCTGAGGACAACCCAAAGCTTGCCAAGCAAAAGAGGACAAAATGCTAACGGATGCACCTTCATCTATCAATGTCTGAGGAACGTCCCGACCACAAACTTGAACTGTAATCTATAAAGGAATGTGAGAGGGAATACAAGGTCCAGTTAGCACACCCCAATTAAAAATAATGGCCTCATTACCTGGAGGGGGTTCCACGGGAGAAGGAGGAATACCCACCAGCGTGGTAGATTCTGTATCAACGAGAAAAACATGGGAAATATCGGGTTTACTCTCTAGCAGAAGAGTAGGATTGACCAATGGAGAGATTAGATCGACCACTTGGGTTTCATTCTCCAAGGGGAGAATGGGGTCGATAGGTGGAAATAGATTGACCACTTGGGTGACAGTCTCTAACGAGAGAGTGGGATAGACCGAGGATGGGACCAGATCAAATGGTTTAGTTTCACTCTCTAAGGGGAGAGCGGGATTGACCGAGGATGGTATCGGATCAACCACTTTGTCAACTGGTTCAACTAAGGATGTGACCAGATTGATGAGATGATCAACCAGATTGACCGATGAAGGGACCAGAGTGATCATTCCATCAACTATAGGGGGGTCAAGAGTAATCTTGTGGTAAGCAGCTAGAAGTTGAGGCTGTGAAGCAATCATGTCTTCTAGTAGTTTCAAGGATTCATCCATACGAGGGCAAAGGTGAGTGAGATGACTCCCTTTGCATAGCATACACGAGAACTTGACTCTACTTTTCTTCTTCTCAATGGTATCTTGACTAGTTGACGGGAGGTCATCAACATGTTGTTCAGAGGCTGATGACACGGGTTGGCGAGGGTGTGTAGACCAAGCTTCTATAACCTTGGATAGACCGGGGAAATCCTTAAGAAGATGGCTACCCTTACAAATCCGGCAAGGGTACTTGGGCTTACGAGTTGTTTGGGTGATATTGACATCATCAACACTCCCGGCACGATTAATAGTAACTGGTTTTTTTCCAACATGTTTGAAAGTGGTTGGAGGTTTTGACCCTTTTTTATCTTTCTTCTTCTTAATCTTTCTTTTCTTCTTCTTCTTATTCACCGAGTTACTAGCTTCAGAACTTTCACTCAACGAAGAAGATGAAACGGAAGGTGACCTTGCAAGAGAATAAGGTGAAGAAGACCTTACTAGTGAAGAAGGTGAAGGATCAACATGAGGTTGATGCTCTTGGGGGGAAGTGCTTGTGACTGAAGCACTAACTGCATTCGGGATTACCTGAGTGGAAAACAACCATACCGGTAATCCAATTGTGAGACTTGGAAGGCTCAAAGTAGCAATATGAGGAGGACCAATGTTTCCATAAGAAGGAAAAAAAAAGTTTCCCCTGGAGCAGGGGTTCCTTCATTGGTCATTTCGGGAACTAATGCCATTAAAACAAAGATCCAACCTAGAGTTCGCTAGGGAAAACAAACAACACACACTAAAAATCTAGTAAGAAAGCAAGTAAACAAAACCTTCTCACAATGAGCTCACTAGTTGGTGATGAAATCCAATGTCGTGGGAACAAAGTAAGAAAGGGATGAGATAGAGCGGGTGGAAAAGTTATGTTGACGACCTTCTTAACGGACTTACACCTTGGTGCAATCTTCCACACATAATCGTGGGTATACCCTCCAAGGAGCCTGAGTGAGTTTGGCCAACGTCGATTCCAGGTACCATGAAGACTTGCCCCTCCACAACCACCTTGTGTAAAGACCCTAAAGATATAGGCCACTAAGGTTACCAATCACTACAGTGATGCCTGGGGAAACAGTCGACAATACAATCCACGTGCAAGGGCAGGGTGTCTAGCCCAAAATCAACTTGAAAGGCTTCCACTCATCATTGTGGGTATACCTCTCAAGCGACCCCCATAATACGAGCAAACTCTACACTAAGACCAACAAAGCAGGGTGAGTAACTCTGCCAGTCTCAATGCGAATTCATGATTGACCCTTGTGTTAGAAGGGCTTCCCAGGACAAAATGTAATAAGTGGATTTAACCGCTCCCTATCACAAGATACTATGTTTGTTTGCAGCTTGGGAAAGTTATCTTTCACACCTATTCCAAAGCCCTGCAACTAATCTAATGTAGTTTTTCTACCAGAAAATATAAAAATGTCTAATCAATTTTATAAGTGCTTTATTTTATGGTTGTTGTTACTCAAGAGGAAAATGGCGTGGACAATATGGTGTTTTTATCGACTCGAAATTTATGCAAAGAGATGAAGATGCAATATTTTCATTTCGATGAAAGCTATGCTATGAGAAGGAGAAAACATTTATCATTCCCATATGCACAATGTCCCAAAATCTAAAAACTCGTCAATATCAATATTCTCAAGAAATGAGCAAAAAACACTGTACACCAATGCACGATTCATGGCCCCCCCTCGTCCATGAGGGGGAATTTTTTTCATAATTTAAGATAAAAAAATGTCAAGAATCATGCAATTCCACTACTTCAAATGCAAGGATTTCCCCAATCCAATATAAAGCAAGAAATTAAATATTTTTGTTTCAAAAATTTCACTAAAAGCAATAATGAAGTTTTTTAAAACAAAGAAACCCAAACTAAAAGTTTTCTTTTAAAGCAAACTATTCAGAAGAAATCTGATCTTTCCCTAAACAATTCTAAAGAAAGCATACGCTTTGGAATTGAAAGACACTCAAAGCAAGAGACTAATCCTTCAAAACCAAACAAAGAAAAGATGTCTAAAAGAAACTCAAAGAACGTCAAGCAGATTGTACACAGATCAATATAGACTCCAAAAGTTCAATCCAGCTGATCAAAGAAAAACTGGGCATCAAAAGATAGGAAAGCCTAATTCCAAAAAAAAATTTCAAATGGGTTCACAGCCTAGCTATAGGGTGCAGTGCGAAAATCAGTGGAGTTCACAGGCTGGACACAAGTAGGGTGCGAACATGTCGCAATGGATTACATAGTAGGGTGTGAAACTGAGGGGTTTTCGCAGGCTGTTGACCAGTACAGTGCGAGACTGCTTGAAATCAAAGAGAATTTAGAAAAGGACAAAAGAGTCAAGTGAAATTTTAGATCCAGAGAGTTTGGATGGATCTCCCACAGACTCAGAAATCAAAAATCAAGAAATCAAAGCAAGAGAAACTAGACTAACTATAAAACAATCCATTTCTCCAGTGGAGTCGCCAATTTTTTTATTGGATAAATCGGTAGGTGCGGACACTAACTGATCTCCCTAGACCCACCTAGATCTAGAACAAAACACACCAGAACATGACACTTTTGTTAAGTTTTAGATATTGAATTTACTAACTAAAGAGGGATAGGTGACATACTGTTTAAACACCACTTCCTCTCGCCATCGCCATCCTAGCTCTGTTCCAACGCTCATACAATGATGAACCTGCAAAAGAACACAACCAACCAAACTGATAGTAATAGCATAAACTCAATATAAACCTATGTATGTGATCAAGGAATCATACAATAAAACACAACAAGCTTTATAGGAAAGAATTATATTATTGTATCATATTAAATGTGAAAGAGAGATTACAACCATGGCCTTGATGTCATAAGGTCCCTTCCAACTGTCCTTCGTTCCCCACACACTTCCACTACAATAATTATGAGAGCATAGATCTGATAATATTCACAATCTATCTTGACAAAATGGTTCATCTAGCCAAGATAACAGTCTCCAAAGCTCAATCCAATCCAAGCTAATCCCAAAAGCTAAAGCTCAAAAGCTAATATCATCCAAGCCAACTTTCTCCATGAGAGCTCCTCTCCTTTTATAAGCTGAAGAGGATAAGGTGAGGAGGTTAGGATGATCCCACCAAATCATGTAAGCGAGTAAGATCCAAACCATTCGAATGCCACCTCACCATGGAAGTTTCTCCTTCTAGAAGCATCGAGAAGATGCTCATTTTTCCCACGTATGAGCATTATCGTACCCTACTTATAGAGCAACCTGCGAACCTCTCGCAACCCAGCTATGGTGTAGCCTACGAGAATAAGGCCTTTCTCGCACCCTGCCTATATAGAAACCTGTGAACATCCTCTTTAATAGGGTTTTTACAAAGGATTATGCAACTTCTTTTCTTAGGAAAAGTTCTTCTCTCTTCTTTCTTCAAGAACTCAGGCCATTGACGCCTCTGAAGGCAATAGATAGGTTTACATCATTAATGGTCATAGGGATGACGAAAATAATGTGTAACAATGGCTTCAACCTGAGAAAGGGAGATGGGGAGAAGGAGGCTAGAATTGTGATCATAAGAGACAAGATGATGGATATGGTTGGTAATGGATTGAATGACTACCGAGTGATTGAGCCAAGGCTAAAAAATAAGAGAGTTAAAAAAAATAGAGAAGTTCTTGCTGAATATCTTGATGAGAAGAGATAATAGTACCTTGAGATCCTTTAATATAAGTGATGTGGTTGGAGTGGCATCTTTGGATCATGGATCGATGGAAGAATTTGGAATTAGGCTCCCCTTCCTTTAGCCATTGGATTCTTGATACCTAACACTAGAGAATATCTTCCTGGTTATATCACTTCTCAAGCTGGGAGGATATCTCTTTCTCCCACTGGGCTAAGTAGTTGTTCCTTCCTGAGGTTATGATATGTTGTTGGATGTCATCCATACGTGACTTCAGAGTTTTCTAAGATTGGAAAATGTTTCCAAAAAAACATTTTTTCCAAGAGTAGAGATGTTGTTTGATATTTTTGAGCCTTTTCTAGAAGCGATACATGAGTGTACCCTTATAAGATGCTACTTCTTGCCACCATTTTGATATGTTATCTTGAAAATATGGATGAGAAAGACATAAATTTTCCAATCAAAAGGGTTTCTTAGTGGGGGATCCCATAGTGTCCAAGGAGAGGAAAATGGGCCAATGATCAGATCCTATAGAAAGAAGAATGGAAGCCATGATACCCAACCTTGAGAGCATAAGTGACTCTGAAACCAAGAAGTGATCTAGCAAACAAGCTATCTGATGAGATCCTTCTCTACGATTATTCCATGTGTGGAGTCAATTATAGGTCTCCATATCTATTAGCTTCTATTCTTGAATGAAGGAGATGAAGGCGTCACTGTCAGGCTCAAGCCTTCAAATCCCACCTCACTTTTCATCCAGAGAGGATATTAAGTTAAATTTCCCCCCTAAAAATCTAGTGATGATCTTCAGTAACCCTCGCCACTTTCCCCAGATTATTCAGAAAGGTATATTTTTCCTCTAGGGTTTGAGGCCCATAGACATTGGTTAAAAAACTAGTGTCCGATGAGCCAATGAGTCGAAACCAAGTTGAGAGGATCTTATCAATGGAAAATTAATTTTCTAAATGTATTTTTCAGGGTTCCAGAGTATGGAAAGGACACTCGTTGATCCTCAAGCATCAAGGGTGATAAAATTGTCATGCTTCCATACTTTATCAAGAATAGTTGATGCATTGTCACCACTTCTTTCTTTTTCTTGTAAGACTAACATGTCTATAGATTCAATGTATACCTTGTTTCATAAAATCCTTTGCTTTATTTTACCATTGATACCTCTAATGTTCCAAGAGATGATATTCATTGGATGGATTGAGATGAGGAAGGTTGATCTTCAAATCATTCTTACTAGAATTAACCAATGTGTCCCCAATCTCTTGAGGTAGTTGCAGGTTAGATTTGCAGCCTTGTTGCTTTTCATCCCTTGGGTTCTTCTTTTTTTATTTTATCTTATTGGTTAGAACCCCCATCACCTGAATAGATCCTGTGGTGTGGTTACTAGAAGAGGGTATTTTTTTACTGTGAGTGATGACATGGTGTACACATTGTCTCTAATCGTCTGGAATTGATTTAATGTCCTACTTTTGGCATGTTTCTATAATATGATGTAGATCAATTCCTTCCAGATCCATATCTTCCATTTCCACATTGTAAGGCCTGTCCAAACAAAGCCTTACCAAACAAAAATCTAGATATAGAAATGCTATCATAATTTCTTTTCAATTCATTATTCAACATAATAACAATTCACTCTTCAACATAATTTAAAAAAGAGCAGCATGATAATGAATAACATATTCATCATAATAATAATGAACAATATAACAATAATGAACACAACATAATAATGATAATAAATACCTCAAATTGATGTTGTTTTGAAGCTCTACCCAAAACTGATTAACCTCCCAACCAGCTAAGAATAACCTATCCGGCTCCCTAGCCCCAGGATTCCTTACGGTTTCCTAGCTCCTGAGCCCAAAATTCCCAGCAACACCAGTGCCCTGGGAGAGTTACCCAAAAACAATTCTTCCAATTTCCTCCTCCTCCTCCTCCTCCTTTAGAAATTCTCAAACCAAAATAAAAAGATGAACTCCTCTTCCAAGTGCTCCCCTCCTCTCTTATCCTCCTCTCTCAAGTCCCCCTCATTAATCCCCCAACAACCTTATCCTCTCATTAATTCCCCAACAACCTTATCCTCCCATTAATTCCCAAACACCCTTATCCCCCCATTAATTGCTTCACCCACTTTTAATAATAAAATAATAAAAGACTCATTTACTATGTTTTAATAATTAATTAAATTCAAATTTAAAAATTAGGATAAAAATTAATCAATTTGGGTTGTTACATACACCCACCCTTCAAAAAACTTCGTCCCGAAGTTAGAGTAATTTACAATACAAGGGTAACAACACATGATTCATACATCCACAACAAATAAACAACATCGTCAATTTAAAACACTTACACATACTAGTGAACATGTGCAAGGCATAAATGTGTAGCTAGCACATAGAGGACTCGTACATGTACTAATGAAAATAATTATCACACCTAAATTAATTCTTGTATGCGTTCAATCCAATCAACAAGACCATTCATTTCATAAAAGATAGTAAACTATTTAAATGTTCACGAAATTCCTCATTTACAATAATTTAGCACAAACTACATTCACTTAGATAATTTTAGTTTAGTTAAGTAAACATAAATACATATATTTTTCTTTTTTTTCAAAAATAAAGAGGAAATCTAGAAATTCTTCTATAAGGAGAAATCCCCACACACTCTCAACTACTTTTATTCATCCTCCTCCCTAACTTATTTCCATCTTCCATCCCCATCCTTCCTTTGTTGGACTATCTTGGAGCATCAACTATATTGACTTAACTCCAAATATAACCCGTAAGCGGAAGTGTCAACTCTCTTGATCAAGCTTCCCCAACATGCAACTGACAGTCATCATCACACGTCTAGGGGAGCATGAGCCAACACCATCCTCCCATGACTCCAGGTTTCAGAGGATACACAGTGGGAAATGCCTCCACCCCTCTTAATAGGACTAGGGTCCACACCCTACCATGGAACATACAGTGGCACTGTGTTGCTGGGAATTTTGTCATCGTATATTCAGTTTTAGGCAGCCTCACCACCTGAAAAAACCCACACTGGTCCATATATCATAGCAATGCACTCGAACCAACATAATTTCACATATAAAGATTCATACCATATGGTTTCTCGGTCAGTGTTCACGGCATCAACTTTTATTATCATTATCCTTTGGCTATTTCATAGCCCATAGACCTGTAGATTAGTCTAGAACACAAACTCATACATATCTACGCATTATCATTATGTAAATGCATTCAACCATAATCTCAATTCGGTATCCACGTACCAACAACTTTAAATTTCAAAATTTTCAAGTTAGAAATAGATCGCATAATATCCCCATAATTCAATAATGTTAAACATTCATAGAATTGGCATTCACATAATAGATTGCATAATATTCATCATCATTCAAATAACATTAAACATTCATAGAATTGTCATTCACATAGGTTCATACGTCCTAAAATTTCAAGTGTATCATTAATAGTTTCACATTGAATAGAAATAAATATGATTAGGCCTTAAGTAATTTTAGTTGTCTAAATCAAAAGGTGGCATTACATACACCCACCCTTCAACACAAAATTTCTTCCCGAAGTTATGGTCATTCTCAATATAAGGAAAAATTCATGACACAACTTATGTGTGTCTTCTAGGATAGCAAACCCTATTCTATATTGATCCCCTTGTACCTTCACTGATTAAAACATGTTGAGGCTATTAATATATTGATTACAACTACCCCTATTTAGTAAACACCTTACCGTGTCTCGACTCTATTTTATTGTCACTTTTAATTTAATTAATGATAAGACACACTTCTGTTATAGATTTATTCTTCTTAAGTTCCATATATGACCCCCATATATAAAGTATAGTCTATTTTTTTGTTCACTAGCTAGAACGTTAGCTCATCATCAGTTCTCTAGTTAAGTGAATCTTAAATTGAGTTCAATATAAACTTCCTTAAGTCATACATACAATCCCACCCAGGGTATCTTGATAATGATAAACAATCATTGTTGACTTTGATCATCTCTCTAATGTAATTAACTCCCTTATTATAGCATTGTCCTTATACTATAATTGTCGTTCATGCTCTCACTTACTTTTATGCTCTAACCTACTTGTTATTATTATTATTATTTAAAAAAAAAATTATTTATTTTTTACACATTATCTCAATTGTCTACTACCCTTTGTAACATCGTATCATGTTTCATTTCTTACATTCTCAAACCTTGTATTACAATGATAACCTTTGTATTATATAATTATTTATTTATTACCTTTATGCTACATCTATTTTTCTCTAACCATCATTTAGTCCATGTTATGTTCTTAGTACACTTCATGCATATCCTCTCACTATCTTCAACTACCCTTCATGTCAACACCTTAATGCTATATATACCACATTGCATAAAAAGTATACTTTTCTATCTTACCTACTTGTATGTCACTTCACACTGTAACAATGCTAATTATTTTGTACCCTCTATAGGTTTGAAAGAATCAATGCACTTTCCTAAGTTGACATGTATGATTCATGTCTCCTCTTCATTCCCCTAATGGGGTCATTTGGTAAGGACACTAGTTGTAGATGTAATACTCTAGTTTTGATCCCTCGATTACTAATGTATACGTATATGATAGAATAGTTATAAACCAAACATATATGACTTATAAGTTGTACATTGATAAATAATATAAACACATGAATGGATACAGGTGAAGAAGGACAAAGAATAGAGGGCTATGAGTCTTCGAGTGGGAAAATAAATCGGGCTTATGGGGATAAGTGAGAATTGTTGGTTGTGGAGCCTGATTATCTTCCTGATTCAGAGGTCCTTGCTTTCAGCCATGTTTATACCCCATGAAGTATTTACACCCCAGAAGTATGTACATGCTTCCATGCGAGGGAGTGCAGAGGGGGGTACCCCCTTTGCGGGGACTGGGGGGGCTATCCCCCCGGCTGGGGGCAAGCGGGGGCTTGGGGGCGAAGCCACCGACGCTAAACTTTCCTTGTAAAAGTATATTGTAATTTCATTGTAAATCTGGACCATTCATTATAAGGTCGTAGATCTAACGGTAGAGATTATGTTAGGGTTTTTTGCCCTAGAAGGCAACCCTCTTTT
>JZKD02S0158571.1:320439-342969 GCA_000966675.3 Picea glauca
TCATTCTTCATTTTTCTTCCTTGAGTTTTCAGATTTGAGCTTAAGCTACCATAGAGGAGAAGTAGAATAATGGTTTTTTATTGATTAGAGAGTTAATTTAGAAAGCATTCAGATCATTTTATAAGCGAAATTGTAAGCAAATAGAATAGGATAATTAAAAAGTCACAAGCTATTGGTATAGACCTCTCAAGTCATGTCGAGAATAAGTGTTTAAAATACACAAAGTTATTGCGGCATGAATAAATGACACACATTAGAAACCCAAGAAAGTGTTTGTGACTATATTTTTTTTTGTAAATAAACTATATCCAATATAAATACAAAAACTTAGGTTCAATTCTCCTTGAAGCACATTTATACTCAAAATGTTCTTTATCACCTCACCACACATGCAAAAATGAATGGAAAATAAAAATCCTCACTAAAACCCCAATTTAAATAAAAGTATTTACAAGATGTTTCCCCAAACTTAAATATATTGAGCATCCACCACTTCTCAAGATATGGATGTCATACTATACCTCAAATGACATATTCATCCAATTTATCACACTATATATTTAATATTACACTCATCCTAATTCAATGAAAATGACAAACTTACCATTTTATAAGATGAAACATATTTTAAAGTTAAACTTTAGTGAAAAAAAATGTCACCATTCCTTTTTAACCAATTAATAAAATCACAATAACAACAAAAAAAAATCAATTTATTATTAATAAAATTTCAAAAACAAAATTCAATTTATTATTAAAACATATTATTAAAACACAATTAACCAATTAATAAAATCACACAAAAAAAATCAATTTATTTTTAATAAAATCTCAAAAACAAAATTCAATTTATTATTAAAACAAAAGGGACAAGCTAGCTACACTCTTACTTAAATCAAGTTATTTGAATGAATATTATTTTACCAGAACCAATTATGATGAAATACAAGCATACTAGTTCAAGGTGAAATTGTAAGGGTCAATCAAGTCCAACAAGTATTGGGTATCTAAATCCAACCAACCTGCAGATATGGGTTCGACTCTAAAGTAGAGTTAAGTGAGGAGGGACCATGGTTGAGTAAAGTGGCTCATTAAGTGTCTTGAATCTGTTTTTGGCAAAGGAGAGCAGGCAGTAAAGAGGGCATTTAACTGCATACGTGATGAGTTGAATTTGGGCAAAAAAACTGGTATCCCAAGAACACATTATGACAAGTATATTAGCTTTTTACAGAGGATAAGAGAGGGGTCATTTATTAGTTGCACTGCACTAGGGTGGGCAGCATTTACGAGGTTATTTGTGTGGCGAGCAAGTTGCCTCTTTTAATGACTCGTGTGTGTTGTTGGTGGAACTGTCAGATGCGACTCGTTCCAGACTCCAAATTGCAATCCATTCCAGATTTTTAATCCTTTCATCTTTCCACGCGACATTCATAATCTGCGAAGGGCCGTCGTCCATTAAAAAAACCATTTGTATGATTTGGTTGGTTAGATACATAGAACCAGGTTTCCATCCCAGGCTTTCATGACTGTGAACGACTTATTTCTTATTGAGTGGAAGAGAAAGAGGAAGACGGTGAAAAACTCAGAGGTATAGCTTAACCCCTTTCCCCGCCTGTCTGTCTCGTGGTTCTTGATGTTGCATGATGGTAATGGAGAGCCGCCCTATCAAAATATAGAAGAAATCAGTGGTTCATCGATTTGAAGAGAGTCGCTCATCATCCGAATGGAGTAGACATAGTTTAGCTAGAATAGAGTTTTTCTTCTTGTAACCCAATACATTGCAGAGCACAATAACCGATTCCAGATTTCTTGCATAAACATACTCATATTTCTTTATGAAGTAAGACCTAATCGCAGAGTAGTTCGCTTTGGAAAGGGAAGATGTCATTTTGAAGAGAGGACAAATTCCATTTTGAAGGGAATATACATACCCTACGTTGCTTAGTTTCAGGGAACACAGATTCTGACACGGTAATTGGTAAAATAAAATTTTAAAAGGGTTGATGTTAATGAAATGGCTGAGTTAACCCGTGAGCTCCTTGGTGGCTTAGTTGGTGTTGTATGATTTGGCAGGTGACTTGGTAATTCTCTCGGGTGGCTTGTGCCCTATAGGCTCTCCTTCTCGTGGTCTGGGTGTTTGGTTTCTAGCTGGAGGAGGTGCTACCCTTGTGCATGGCACTTGTAAGAAACCTGGAGATTGGGCCTTGGACCCGATATATATATTTTTAAATGTATTTGAGTGGATATTGGGCCTGTTCGTGGATGCGTACTGCAAGGAGACAGACTCCATATCTGTTGGGCTCTGCCTATGCATGTTCAAATCTTGTTGTTGACGCGTATTGCACCAAGGGACGCGTATTTCACCAACACTAATCGTAGGTTCGACCCTTGGCTCGGCACTTGATGTTCTGGCTTGTGTTTTATGTTACTGTATGTATTAACTTGATAGTTGGTGAAATTCGATGGTACGTCTGGTAAAATACTTGGAGATTCTCTCATTCCAGGGCTTGGCAGGTACCTCCACTTTCTTTGCGCCTAGTGTAAGCGTTTCTCTTTGTGAAGTTAGTTTTAGATGGTATGGTTTGGCTCTAAGTGTGCCTTGGCTATATGTTTGGCTAGTATTTTGAATGATGTGCATTGGCACGTTGGTTAGCGTGTAGAGTGGAGAGATTTGCATTGAGAGGTTGGAGGTTTGGCTCTTAGTCTTGGGTATTTTGAATTGTAGTTGGGCCTACATTTTGATCTTGAAATTGTTTTATAATATTTTTGGTAATGATGACAACGGATTTGTTCCCTCCTATGTCAAGGATTTGTCCCCGGAGATTGCTAAGGATTGGAGAAAAGATGTGATTGAGAAGAAAACAGGTCGTGTCGGTAGGGTGAGTATTAGGGCGTTCCTGAGGTTCTTGGCCTCGTTTAGGATCGCGGCGAACTGCGAGAGGGATGACCTTTGGGGGCTATTGTTTACTGTTTTGAGAGAGGTGAAAACTCCAGATCTATGTCGATGTCTTGGATTGTCTCCTAACATATCATAATTTATCGATAAGCTTTCCAAAAGTGGTAAATATATAGAGGCCCTTAAAATACACTGATGCATGTTCTTCCTCTCATTTTATTCATGCCTTGATCCTTAATTATCAATCTCTGTATGTACCAGAATGGGCCTCTTGTTTTCTGTTGTTTAGAGTTTCTAGCATTTTTTCTTTGTTGGGTCATCGAGAACTGTTGCTGTGAGGGCTATGGATTGGTTCTATTAGAGGTTGGCGGGCAGCTTGGCTTGGAGGACAGTTGTGCAAAGAGATATGTCCAAAATCCCATTGGTTGGAATGGATTTAATGAATTCTGATCAAATAATTCATATACCAGATTAATAAAACACCCACCCGAAATTTGAGTCTGTCCATTAGTTGTGCAGGGAGTGGGTTACCTCTGAATATTAGCAGCAGCTACCAGTACCCTGCAAACCTCTACTTTGAAGCTGGCAACAATGACACCATATCATTCTCTGCCATTGATGATACCAAGTTTAGATTTGAAAAGGAAGACAAGATTAAGCCCTTCTTTGAGACCTTGAACCATTGGGGAATTCAAAGAAAGAGGACCAAACTCAATTGTGCTTCCTGTGGTAATCTCGTAGGTTACGATTATGATGATGGCCCTCTAGATACAGACAGTATTGGTCAATTTTTCATGGGTTCTAACCAGGTTGTGCCTAGGTATACACGGTATAGGTTGAAGATCAAAGCTCTTAAGCAGGAAAAAAAAAATGAATGGTAGATTCATTATTTCTTCTGTGAATGCCTGAGACCTTCCAGATAGTTTCATGTTGGCAAGTTTTTTGATAGAGTTCACATATTGACTTTACTATTATTGTTATTTTTTGGGGCTATTGGTTTATCTAGAGTCGTATATATATATATATATATATATATATATATATATATATATATATATATGTATCAGTTACAACTCATGTGTTTCCATAGCCAAGTGATGCAGAATTTCCCACATTATACATACTTTGTAATCGTGCGTATTATGCAATTTGTACTATATTTATTATAAAATCCTATGTCTATCAACTAAATGCATTATGTTAAGTTACCATGATACATATATGATATGGATGTGGATCTGGCTCTGCTAGCGTTTTGAAAAGCCAAGATCCAAAAATGGCTAGGAAACAACAGGTACAAATAAAAAAAAAAACAAATAAACTTTTGATAATAAAAAAAAAATGAAAATTCAGAGTTAAGAATCAAAACCATTCAGGAATCACAACATTAAAACTATGGGACCCCCAAATTTAACCAAAATTAGAAAACAGCTCCCATAACTTTGAAATCACAAATCACAGTGAGGATATTTCAAGATGGCAATTATCCAAATGAAAGAATGATGCAGGAACAAAGTGGCCTGATAGAGAAGCAAAATTAGTGCCATGGATGCCGATGCATTACTCTGCCATAAACTGGATAAAAACATATTTTTACGGAACAATGGGTTGCGTATAAGGGAGGACTTCAAGGGGTATAATGTGCCTGGAACTAGGTAAGCTAGGCACGCTAAATTTCTAGTAATAGAAACTCAACTGACCCGAAAACAGTGAGCCACTTTGTGTTTCCAGTTATTTCCTCTCTCCAAATACCCCAGATAAAACATAGGGTATGCTTGGGGAGGGAATACTTGGGAAGTGTATTCAAGCTTTCATTGTGTTACTATGGTTATGAAGTATCCATCCCAATAGATGAAAAATAGAGGTTATCCTCATTTCCTGTAACAACCCAAATTAGAACCAAATAGGATTGCAGATTCATTTCCTGTAACAACCTAAATTGGACCCAAATTGGATTGAAGAAATCTCAGTGTTGTGAGTGGTCAAGCCCAGGTTTAAGCTTTGAAACTGGGCTTTGATACCATATGTAAGGCTTGTCCAAACAGTGCCTTACCAAACAAAAATCTAGATATAGAAATGCTATCATAATTTCTTTTCAGTTCACTATTCAACATAATAACAATTCACTCTTCAGTAGAATTTAAAAATGAGCAGCATGATAATGAATAACATGTTCATCATAATAAAAATGAACAATATAACAATAATGAACACAACATAATAACGATAATAAATACCTCAAACTGGTGATGTTCTGAAGCTCTGCCCAAGTTGAAGCTCAGCCCAAAATTGATTATCTTCCAAGCCAGCTAGGAACAACCTGTTTGGCTCCCTAAACCCACGATTCCTTACGGTTTCCTGGCCCCCGAGCCCAAAATTCCTAGCAACACTAGTGCCCTGGGAGAGTTACCCAAAAACAATTCTTCCAATTTCCTCCTCCTCCTCCTCCTTTAGAAATTCTCAAACCAAAATAAAAAAATGAGCTCCTCTTCCAAGTGCTCCCCTCGTCTCTTATCCTCCTCTCTCAAGTCCCCCTCATTAATCCCCCAACAACCTTATCCTCTCATTAATTCCCCAACAACCTTATCCTCCCATTAATTCCCAAACACCCTTATCCCCCCATTAATTACTTCACCCACTTTTAATAATAAAATAATAAAATACTCATTTACTATATTTTAATAATTAATTAAATTCACATCTAAAAAATAGGATAAAAATTAATCAATTTGGGTTGTTACACACATCAAAGCCATCCTCAACATCTACATCAGAATCCATGAATGGAGCTTCCAGATTCAAATGCACCAAGGGGGCCTCAGGAGGAAGCTAGGACTTGGAGAGTTTGGAGATGACTAGAAGGAGTTCTGGATCTAAAGACGGTTGAGGCCCCCCTTGGGGATTAGAGGGGACGAATTGAACTGAATTGTTTGGCTTGTCTCCAAAAATTTCAAAGTTGTTTTTGGAAGCATTAGACTTAATCAAATCTGATTGTGGTTGTTTCCTATTGGATCGACACTGGTTCGCAACTGCACAAAGCCCTCCTCATCTTTTTGGGTTCTAGATTTGGAAGACTTAGGAGGCTTATTCAACAGACAGTCATTAAAGAGATGTTCATGCTCAAGACATCAACGACATCGAAAGGGGATAAAATCATAGTCTAGAGTTTGGATCTAGTCTGAGTCTTGATAGCTGAGGCAATTTGAATCTGGTATATGAACTAAAACATTCATGTATATGCATATTCGAGCATAAGTTGTATATTTATCTTGTTTGGTGGCCTCGACAGTATTTACAAAGGTTCCCTATGTGTTGTTGATTCTTGCAAGGATTTCCTTGCCTCAATACTCATGTGGAAGGGAGTATAGGCGAACCCAAACAAGGGCATATGAGAAATATTCCTTATCTGTGTTAAATTTCTCTGTCTAGTAGTGGAGACGCAGAACGGAAAAAGTGGGGACCATTTTCTAAAATCCTATCTCTGTCCTCTTGAATGAAAAATCTCTATGAAGAATCCTTTGGATCCAAGTTTGAGCTCTATGTGACCTTTAGGTTTCCATCAAGCATTGATCCACACAACCAAATCTCTTTCAGTGAGCCAAATCTTCAAAAATTTCCAATGACTACATGATCTCTCATAAATTGAACATAGTTGCATATGCAATCAGAGTGAATTTCATATTTGGGAATTTCCTCTGCTTTGGGAATGCAGTTCGATGGCCTCTACGTCTTGGCCCCAGTGTTGGCCTGCAGAATATCCATCATCAGGGTGTCATCAATATTCGTTGCAATCACCTTCCTGTTAGCAAAGGAAGGGTGGTCAATGTTCATTTGGAGATGCAATTGATTGGGAACTACCAACACCTAAACCAACGATATCCAATTTGAAAGAAGGGGGGATGGCCCCCCTCGAGGCTCTTCCATGAGGCTTCACCATGAGCAAGTGAAGTCAAAAGCTTGAAAATATTAAGAGAATTGATTTTTAGAAAAATCCTAAATCCTAATGTTTTGCGAGCACCACTCAAGTCATTCCAACTCTTAATATTAATATTCATAATGATATTAAAACTATTAGTGAAAATAATTATATTATTAACTAAAAGGAAAAAAATGAATATGACAAAAATTATTAATAACAATAATATAAATAACTATAAAACATTAATATTCACAACAGTTGATATGAAATTATAATAAAATTAAAATCCTACGAAGAACTATTAATATAAAAATTAATATTAATAATATAATAAATTCAAAATCTTATGAATAACTATTAATATGGATTTTTTAATATTAATAAATATTAAATTAATATTAATAACTATTTATTTTGATATTAATATATTATTATAATATTAATACTTATAATCTTGATAACAATTAATATGGATTTTTAACAAGGGTGGTAGGGGTGGTAGGTGCGGGGGATTATTTGTGATCTCGGAGGAAATTCAGTGGTCTTCTATGCTTGGGGCCTAGGTAGCGTATCTAATAACATTACTGAAGCATATGCTCTATGGGCAGGTCTCGGGATCGCTAAAGATGTAGGAATCCTCAAGATTTCTATCTTAGGTGATTCAATGCTTGTGATAAGACCATTAATAACAAAGCATATTGTTGGGATCAATATCTTTATTTGTATCATGTCTCGTTCACTCACCCTTCTATCTAAATGCGAAGAATACTCCTTGTACCATATTAAGCATGAGCACAATTCATGTGCTACTCGCCCTTCTATCTAAATTCAAAGAATACTCCTTGTACCATATTAAGCACGAGCACAATTCATGTGTTGATTGGTGTGCTAAGAAGGAAGAAGTCATAATCAAAATCAATGGACTAAGAAGAAAACTCCCCATCCCTTAATTCATACGAGTAGCACTTGAATAGGAATGGATAATTAGCAAGGTGTGGGATAATCCATTATCCGTGAGTTCACATGGCTTACACGACGACTTGACAACACAATAGTCAGATGCATTTAATTGAGTTTGTGTGAGGATAAACATACACACTCAGGAATGTGTGAAACATATTTTCACGGTGTAATGGCTCCGGTCTTAAAGTTCCCCTCTGTGACATCAGGGTTTGGTGTTTTCGTCAATTTGATTTACACTGTTGTTGTTACGCTTACTGTTACACTTATTGTTACACTTATGATAAAATCTGTGAGTGTTGGTTTATTTGTCTTATTGGTTGGGAAAGCATGGATCCCGCTTGGAGCGATGTTAAACGCATTCTCAAACGACATGAAGAAATGGATGAAGCCAACAGTTCAAGCCTTCAACAAGTTTCGGGTAAATTAGGGGATCTAGATCAAACTGTTGTCATTCTTTTTCAACACATAGAGAGCCCGAAGAAGGAATGACAACAATTAAAATAATTGGTTTTGCCTCAAATTTCCCATTCAACCTGAATTAACCAAACATTTGCAATTTCATGTCTTAGAATATCAAAAGATGATAAGCAGGGTCGAGATGTAGTTCCAATGGACATTAAAGAAAATACTCCTCATGGGGGAGTGCACTCCATTATTAATATTTCACAAAGTTATATTTTTGTTGGGACAATATGCAAAAGACATTTGCATAGACATGCATGGACATATTATGGATATTAACATTAAGGAAATGTATTATAAACTTTTTTGAATTTACTGATGGGCTCAGACTCAATCTTTATATAATATAAAGTTCAAGTTCTAATTAAAAAATAATGGATTGTTAATATTATTACTTTTTGTTAAAAATATCTATAACTCTTAATATTATCATAAAATTAATAATTCATATTAATATCTAATTTTTTTATTAATATTACTAAAAATTAATCCAAATATAAAAAGACTGAAAAACAATTGCTTAAAAATAAAACAAATATAAAAAGAGTGAAAAAATAATAAGGAATAGATCTTGAAAGAGGGAACTGAATAATAAAATAACTATATAAAACGATAAAGGAAAACAATATAATAATAAACATATAAACTAAGAAGAAGTAAACTAATACAACACAGAACACAGGGATGAAAATAAACAATAAAAAAATAAAAATAGGAATGAGAATAAACAATAAAAAATTAAAAAACATGATTATACTTCTTGATGAGAATCCTCTTGGATTCTATTTAGCGTAAACTTCAAAGCTGGGAAGAATGAGAGGCTTAGGGTTTGAAATTTGCGACCATAACAGAGAGTAGCATGAGCAGTAGTGGGGGGGCAAGGGGACACCCTCATACAAACAGGTAGTGGTGGACAGAGGACAAGGGCCAAGAAGTGAAGTCTTCAAGGCTCGAGTGACAGGAACCTTGGGAGTAGAACCAGGGAAGTAGCAAGAAAGAAGTCGGGACAAAAATGAGACCATGGAGGAAGTCAATAAGGATAATCATAATGAAAAACACGAGACCAGGAAGGTTAACGGGACGGAAGAGCGCAACCCCTGCAAACCCAAAACAACATTGATACCCAAGGTGGTACTAGAGGACCCACAAACACAACTCTACAGGGATCAAATGAAGATGCATGCGCTCATATGAAAATTCGTGGGGTTATGGCCCACAAAAAGAACTCTGCGCAACTGGATTAAATACCACTGGAAGCCAAATGGAGAAGTGGAAATCCACCTAGGCTCGAAGGGTTTCTTCACTGCAGTCTTTATTAACCTGGAGGACAGGGACAGAGTCTTCGAGGGAGGTCCATACTTCCACACCTCAGCGGGACTCTACATGAAACCCTAGAAAGAAAATTTCACCCCAAAGAAAGAAATGTTCAAAAAGGTACCAGTATGGATGCGACTCTATTCCCTACCCCTAGACTACTAGTTGCCCTCTACCTTTGAAGCAATAGGCAACAAATTGGGGAAATATGTGAAGACCTCAGAATCCACCCTAAAAGGAAGATACACATCGTATGAAAGAATCTGTATAGAGATGGACGTTTTGGGAGCACTCCCAGAGGTCATAAGTATAGAATTCAGGGATGAGGAATGGATCCAAAACATAGATTATGAACAGATCCCCTTTAGATGTCGACGATGCTAAGAGCATGGACACTTGATCAGAGAGTGCCCTCTAAACAAAAGGCAGGAAGCGGTAAATCCAAAAAAATAGAAAGACGAGGAAGGGTTTATAACCCCAAACCCCAGGAAATGAGCAAATAAAAAGAAAAAGAAAATCTTGGCAGGAAATACCCAGGAGACTTGGAACACGATGGAAGGAAGGGACCAAATAAGCAAAGGGACAACAGAAGAAAAGGACTCGGCAAAAGTTCCAAAAGTCAAGGACCAAGCAACAAAAGATCCCACCCAACAACCAAACATTACAACAACTCAGGGGAGTTGTGCAACCCTGATGGACGGAGAAACAAAAGAGGACAACACTGCCATGCAAGATGCAGAGGGGGATGCAGAGATGACCCCGAGAAAAGCTGGTACAGAAGACCCCGATCTCAAAGACTTGGTGGAAAGGGAAGGGATAGACCTTCTGCACATATTAGAACAATGGAAAAGGCAGGGAGTCGACAGCGTACCAACAGAGCAACTCGACCGCATCTAATACTTGTTCCTCCTACGGGATGAAGCCAAAGCCAGAGGACAAAAATGCACTCACAGGGAGATAGGACACCTAGGAGTGAAAGCAGGCGAGTGACAATCACAGCCATCACCCAAACAGATGGGAAGGAAAAAAGGCAGGAAATCAAATAGCATCGCACTACAGGAGCTGGGAGCACTACTGATAAACTCGAGTAAGATCAAGAATCTCTTTCCCCACTCTCCCCCACAAGTTTAAAAATGAAGGTTATAACTTGGAATATAAGAGGCCTAAACAACCCAAGAAAACAAAGAATCCTTAGGAATAAACTAAAGCAGGAGCAACCAGATTTTTGTTTTATTCAAGAGACAAAATGTACTACAGACAAAATGGAGGCAATCAGTAAATAACACTAGCGCAAGTACACGATGGTAATCATCAAAGCCCACCAAAGGTCAAGTGGCATACTCACTCTGTGGAACCCAAAAATCCTAAATTTATTAGCAGTCGAGGCAACTGGGTACACCCTAACGGTACGCATGCAAATCATAGGAAATACTAAGGAGATTTTATGCACAAACGTGTATGGGCCCCACGGGCCAGAGGAAACGAAAGGAATGATTCGAGACCTAGAAGATATAAAAGGATGAGCCACCAACCTCCACTGGATACTGGCAGGGGACTTCAACATTATCACCTCCCTTGCATAAAAGAAGGGTGGTACGAGAATATTGGATCGGGATGCGGAGGAGTTTTAAAATTTTATAGACATAGTGGAGATGGTAGTCTGGTAGACCTCCAAACCAAGAATGGGCAGTTCACTTGGAACAATAAATGGATGAACCAGTTCTAGGTAGCTACAAGACTTGACCGATTCCTTGTATCAGAGTCAATCATCATGCAGGGGCTAACCTTAGACTGCAACATCCTCCCCTGGGGTGGATCTGATCACTGGCCAGTACAAATGGAGGTCGGCTTCCAAACAACACCTAAGAATAAACCCTCCAGATTCGAGAAATTCTAGATCGATCACCCGACCTTCAAGGAAAAAATCAAACAATGGTGGAGGAAGGAGCAACCAGAGAAAGGGACTAGGATGTTCAAACTACACAAGAAACTTAAATACATCAATAAAAAACTAAAGGATTGGAACAGGGACATCTTTGGGAATATAAACACAGAGAAAAACGACATTGAAGAAAAAATGAAAAAACTCCAAGAAACTTGCCTACGGGAAGGCTATACGGAAGATCGGAAAAAGGAAGAGCTCCAAATGACACAAGAATGGGAGGCGCGATGCCAGCAGGAGGAAACACTCTTGTGTCAAAATTCCTGCATCTGATGGCTAAAGGAAGGAGAATGGAACACCAAGTTCTTCCACAGAACAACCATGGCCAGAAGAGCCCATAACAAAATACTGAAGATCAAGGACCAGGATGGAATCGAGCGCAACTCACATCAGGAGATCGAAAGCGCTATGGTCAGCCACTTCTGTGGGATAGCCCAAGAACCTCTTCAAGACAGATCAGAGTCCATACAGAAAATAACCCAGCATATTCCTCGCCTGATTACTGAGGAACAAAACATTTTCCTGAACAAAAATATTACCATGGAAGAAGTTGATCAAGCCCTCCAGGAAATGCCCAGTGGGAAAGCACCAGGTCCAGATGGATTCACTGTGGAGTTCTTCAAAGCCTGCTGGGAAATTGTCAAATGGGACATCTATAAGGTAGTAGAGGAATCTAGAAGGTCTGCCTCCATCCTTAAAGCACTAAACGCAACCATGATCGCCCTAATCCCTAAAGAAAATGAAGCCAAAACCCTGGACCGTTACAGACCCATAGCACTATGTAACATAATCTACAAAATTATCTCCAAAGTCATAGCAAATAGATTGAAACCCCTCCTACCTTCACTGATCTCGCAAGAATAGGTAGGCTTCGTGGAGGGTAGAAAAATAATGGATAATATCATCCAAGCCCATGAAATCATCCACACCTTAAAACTTCAGAAGAGGGGGGGGAATGTTAATACAACTGGACCTAGCAAAAGCCTATGATAAAATTAGTTGGCATTACATGATCAAGACTTTGGAAGCCTTTGGTTTCACCCAGCACTGGATCAGTTTGATTGTCGGCCTAGTATCCACAACAAGCTACTCGGTACTAATCAATGGAGCCCCGACCAAACCTTTCTGGCCCACGAGAGGGATCAGACAAGGCGACCCATTGTCCCCCTTCCTGTTCATTATGATGATGGAAGGCCTCCGCAGGAGCATAAAGAGTGTAACAACAACTGGAGAAATAAAAGGGCTCAAACCCTTCAAAAATTGCCCTACCTCAACCCACCAACAATTTGTAGATGATACACTCCTCCACGACATACCCACGGTAAAAGAAGCCAAAGCCTACAAACTTATTCTAGAATATTTTGGCGAAGCCTCGGGCGTTGAGATCAACCACTCCAAGTCGGTGATCTTTTTCTTTAATACCAACCCAGCTATCCAAAGGAATTTGACCAACATCCTAGGATTTGAATGGAAAACACTCCCAACCAATTATTTGGGGGTTCCTCTGACAGAAAAAGTATATAAGTTGTCAACTTGGGAAGGAGTAATAAACAGGTTACAGGAGCGGGTAAAAAATTGGACGTATAGCTCCCTTAATCTAGCTGGCAGACTGATCCTAACTAATACTGTCTTACAAGCTATTCCAAACTATATGATGTCAGTCTTCCCCACCCCACAGGGGATCCTACAGAAAATCAGATCCATCCAGAGGGACTTCCTGTGACGAGGTGCGAAAACAAATAAAAAATGGGCCCTAGTGGCATGGGAGAAAGTTTGCAAGCCAAAAAGAAAAGGAGGTTTGGGGCTGCAAGATCCACAAATGACCAACAATGCATATGGGGCAAAAATTTGGTGGTGTTGGGTCAAAGAGATTACAACACCTTGGGTAAACCTATGGAAGGAAAAATACACACTGGACACCCGCGACCAGGAAAAAATCCGCTTTGGAGGAACCAAGGAAGGCTCAGCCATTTGGAACCTAGCATTGCCCAACAAAGAATGGATTCAGACACACAACTTTTGGGAAATTGGGAATGGAAGAATAACCAGATTCTAGGAGGACGCTTGGCAATAGGAACCAGGGATGGAAAACCCAGATAGAGGAATACTCCAACAGGACCTCATCACACAAGGAAAAATCAACGTCTATCGATACTGGCAGCAGGGAACAGACCGCAACAAATGGAGAACCTGGGACAAGATTATTCCTTAGAACAATGAGATAGTCGAAACAACAATAAAAGAGGTGGATGAGGAACTGGGTAGACAAAAAATAACAATAACGAAAGGAGAAGACCAGCTGAGGTGGGGCAAAAAGGACGGAGGGGAATTCAACCTAGAAGAAGTCCGGCAATATATGGCGGACCCAGACCAAGATGACCTAGTGCAACACTAGGATAAGATCTGGAACAATCCCCAATGGACAAATATTAAGATCTTCCAGTGGCTAATATTACACAACCGCATCCTAACTTGGGATAACCTAAGGAAAAGAGGTTTCACTAGTTTGTCAAGGTGTCATCTATGTCAAACTCAGGAAGAAACAACCAACCATCTCCTTGACGAATGCACCTACACTGCAGAACTGTGGGACTAGGCAGCAAGTATCTTCCGTCAGTCAGACAGGATCCATGGTAACATAGCTGCAACAATCAAGCTCTGGAGAGAAAACTACAGAGACCAAGCAAAGGTGAACCTCTGTTGGATCTTCACCTCAGGAATGATCATATGGTTGACATGGAAGGAAAGGAACAGGTACATTTTTAGAAACCAAAGATGGCCAGAAGAGAATATCAAGGAAACAATAACCTCCATGATACGCGAGACGATGATTAGCAACAACTGCCAGGAGGGTAGCACGCAACCCACAGACCAGGAGTCCAGAGTCCTAGAGGTTTTCCAATTAACCGGTGGGCGCAACTCCAATCCAAACAAACAACAACCACAACTCTAAGGAGGTGAGCGTAACTGGAAACTGCCACCTCCAGGCTCTCTCAAGTTGAATTTTGATGGGGCGGTGAAAGGCAACCTAGGAAGAACAGGTCTGGGAGGAGTAATCAGGGACAGTAAAGGGAATATCATATGACTATATGCGGGGAGCCTGGGAAATTCCACCAATAACGCTGCAGAATTCAAGGTCCTGGAAACAGGTCTAAAGATTCTCAGTCGGGAGGGGATGACGAACGCCATAGTGGAAGGAGACTCTACGCTAGTCATCAACACAATGAGAAAAGTCCAAAATGGTACCCGAATAGGCAAGATCCAGAGGCACTGGTGATTGGCCTACATACTGAACAAAATTCAGGAGCACTTGCAGACAAGGATCAATGTGGAGTTGCGTTGGGTGAGGAGGTCAGCAAATGGACTGGTGGACAGAATAGAAAACGAGGGGGTTGAGAAAGAAGGTCTAGAACTGGACACAATCTGGAGCAACATCTCGCAAGGTCAATTCTAAGAAGAATGCACCCAACTAGCGGCAAAAGACTGGGATAACAGGAGTAGTGCGAGAGATTACAGCAAGAATGGAGACGCAGTAGCCACCGTAGGACACGTAGGTCCCAAACAGAATCTGATGGCCCACCAATCAAATAAGGTTTCAAATGCAAACACAGACCACACATCAGGTGAAGGTATGGAACCACAACCCCATCAATAAAAATAAGTATAGAAGCTATCCTTTGGAAAGTAGAAGAGATACATTGCAGGCGGAAAATGACGATGGACCTAACTCGCAGGCGGAAAAGGACGATGGACGATAGATCTCACCAGGGCCAAGTAGGAACACACCTCACCTAAGTATTGATATGGAACCAGAAAAGGGATGGTGTACAAAGAGTAGGGCGGAGCATTGGAGTAGAGATAATGGCAGGGCCATCAAATACACACGCTATGGAACAGAGTCTTCTGACTACCATGACCACCTTGATGAGCAGATCATGATTGCAAGGATGGGACCACAGTCGGTTTGGCTCCATAAAGGCTGGGACACCAGAACATATCATAGAACGAGGCATCGCAATTACAGGGGCCACCTTACTTATCAGAAGGAAGTGTAGCGGAACAGGGAAAGAACCCAACGTAAGAACCACCACCTGCAAGTCAAGATGGTACGCATGAAGAAAACCAGCAACAAAAGAGGCCCCCAAGGAAAGGAACCTCCACAGAGCACCCACCGGATGACAAGAATTGAACAGGTGGCCAGGGACGCATGTAACACTTTCCTCACGAAGAGAGACAACAAGTGGAAGATGATCATTAAAATATGGGAGGGCGAAATTAACAACGCCCACAAGGGAAAAGCCTGGTCAACACTAACCCAGGAAGCAAGGAGGATATGGGACCCCGGAACCACACAATCGAAGATAAACCTCTACCACAGGACGGTGGAGGAAGCTTGGAGGACCAAAATGTTGATAGGTAAGATGTGGGCGAACAGAGGGGAGACCAATAGGACGGAAACCAAAGAGCAGAAGAAAGAGCGCACATGAATTCTCAACCACCTCAGCAACTTGGAGATGGGGATAAAAAGGCTGGTGGAGAACCAGAAAAGACAACAGGAGAAATTGGAGTAGATGGCAGGACAATTTCATCTATATTCACGCTATGTCCTTTAGATAGATATCACTCCAGCTGACAATAATGGAACCCCAACCTGCATCAGAAAGCTACATCTGGTGGAACAGAGGAAGGAGGATGCAACACAACAAAAAGGGGACGCATAGCACCCCATCAACCTAGACTAGCGCAGGACCCGCCCAGACCCTGTCTCTCAAAGTAGGAGCTCACCCCACTATGTTCAGACTTTTCTTGATTTCTTTTGATGAAGTTTTTTTTAGACTGGATTATGGTAGCCTGGGTTGGTTTCCTATTGTGGTGATCTAGGCACTTTTTGTTTATTTTCAGATAATGCATTCCAAGGACCCCAGATCTGGTTTTCGTTAAGGCAAATCCTGGGAATCCATGCATCAGTTTTGTACTATAACCTTACAAAGCAATATAGATTCACACACTCATTTACCAAAAAAAAAACAATAAAAAATTAAAGAGTAGCAAAAATAATCACGTCCAGGAATCTTAACAGAGATGAAGGATTGAAGATTAGTGAATGTTTATTGGAATCTTAACAGAGATAAAGGATTGGAGAATAGTGAATGTTGATCAGTTTGTTCTATTAATTTCATTTTCAAATTCAATGAAAATTAACTCTTATAAAAAAACCAAATAAGATCAAATATGTTTTTTAATTTCATTTTATTTTTAATCGAGAGCCTTTTATTAATTCCATTTTCTTCTCAACCCAGAGCCGTTTATTTTTATTTTTATGAATTTATGTTTTTCTACACTGACAATTTAGATTCCGAGATTATAGAGAATTATATAAACTGGCACTGATGCATAGAAAAGATTGGAAATACAATATTTGGTGTCCGTTGGACATTGAAGTTTGTCTTAAGCATGCGTGCAGCTCTTGTTTAGAATTATAAATATTTTAAACTCCATATTAAGTTTTAGATTTTTCCCTTTCGGTTTTCTAATTTGCACAAAGCATAACAACTAATGCATCATTGTATGTTGGAATAATGCTTATAATAGAATTGGTTTGGGTTTGGGTTTGTTGGAGGTTGTTGAGAGATTCTCTTAACCCCTCTCTCTATGTTTAGAATAAGTTGGATCTGAATCCAACTATATAATTGTGTAGTAATTGTGCAGAAATGTAATGTAATACAAATATTATTGCTGTGTAATTTGTGAACTATCTATGTTTCTCTATTTTCTTATATGGTATCAGATCTTGTATTGGCTTAAATCCCTCATGGGATAGCTAGGAAGATGTGAGAGCTATGATTGATGATCCTCTATAAATAGGTTAGCATAGGAGAGTGGATTGAATTATTTGATGTTGGAGCCGATCACTGTCTAGAAGAAACCATTGCCTGCCTTGCTGCGTGTATTGCCTGCTGAGAGAGGTGATTGTGTTGTAGTGGTGCCAAGGGAGAATTTTGAATAACCATTGAAGTTGCTAGCGTACTCTATTGGATGACCTTTCTTTTTGCAATATGGACTTGCTAAGTTTTTTTGTGATAATGCAGAACATATCTTTTTCATGAGATTAGTAGGATCAACTTGAATTTTATAATCGCCATCAACTTCAGATTTGTTTGCACGGACGAAAATATTGTTTCTAGCGATTCTGGCATACCATTCCAAGGTGGATCCCATTATCATTTCCTCAACTAATCTCATAAATTTAGGTCGGATTCACGATGGCTTCTTTCATAGTAATTTTACTGAAGACGATGATGAGTCGAACCATATCCTGGATGATTGCAATGAATCTCCCTTTGTGTGAGGCACATGATGGCTCTAATAGCGAGATTGGAGCCAATAAGCATGTGTTGACTGGTTGTAGCATATGTATAGATTTATTGTGTGTGATGTAAGTGTGTATTAGCGTTATAATTTGATGTGCAAAAATTAGATGATGAAGAACCGCCCAAAGAACAGATTAACATATCTTAAGCTAGTAGTTCTTGACGTATTTCACTTCCATGTAAGAACATGTTCACTAGTTAAGTATGCTTACAAGTCTGTTAAAAAAGTTTGTTAAAATCTGGAGATTCCTGTTGTACTTCGATGCTCCAAGATCGTCTGTTACATGTTATCCTTGTGTATATTGTTGTAGATGTATTTAAAGAAGGTCAGTTGTATGATTGACTGCTGAAAATATCCAGTAATCAGATCATTGTCCTATATAACTATTGAAATTTCTTCTTCGGGGGAATTCCACAGATGGTAGTGTATCCATAGGATAATTCAGTATTGAGATTGTCCTTCAGGAGGTTGAGAAGCATCAATTCTACAAATTCGTCAATGATGGTCATAAGCATTGTTATCTTAAATGAGTTGAAAGGGAAGCTCAAAGATATGGAGAAGAAAGAGTGTATACCAGAAGATTTCAGAGTGGATAGAAGTGTTGATGAAGACCATATCAAGACAAATATCTATGTTGAAATTTGAGTATTGTGATTATGATATAATATTTGTAATGTAAGCATTATGGGAGGGTGTTGGAATAATGCTTACAATAGAATTGGTTTGGGTTTGTTGGAGGTTGTTGAAAGATTCTCTCAACCCCTCTCTTTATGTTTAGAATAAGTTGGATCTGAATCCAACTATATAATTGTGTAGTAATTGTGCATAAATGTAATGTAATATTAATATTATTGGTGTGTAATTTGTGAACCATGTCTTCTCCTCTATTTTCTTATATGGCAGTGGGTCTCTATTACCTTCCACGTTGCAAGGGGAACCATTAGATGTTCAAGTCTTTGCGTCCACGGTAGCTTGTAAATATAGCGGCCTCTGTTGTTTCAGGCATTGCCAAGCATAAAATTAGAGCATTGCAAATTATTAGATCTTTAGAATTGAGAAGCTTAATTAAATCGATACCAAATAAATTCTCAACCTACTCTTGAGAGTTTCTTTTATATTGGCTAGCTAAAA
The DNA here is from genome assembly GCA_000966675.3 of Picea glauca. Lineage (NCBI taxonomy): Eukaryota > Viridiplantae > Streptophyta > Pinopsida > Pinales > Pinaceae > Picea > Picea glauca. The sequence continues at coordinate 339,439 of JZKD02S0158571.1, forward strand.
CAAGGTCTTCATCTAGTCATAAGGGATTAGGATTGGAATAATGCTTCAAATAATAACTTGATTAGTTGTTGTTTTAACAATAAAGTCTTATAGCAAGAGGATATTGCATTCATTTCTTAGAGTGTAAATATCATGTTCTAAGCCATTCTAAGGAAAAAATTTATTCATTATTTTTCTTATAAAAGGTAGAATTAATAGTCATGAAATAATATATTGCTATATAAATATCCTTACTATTAATATCTAAAATTTGCATCCATATGTATTGATTGAATGGGTCTTTCTTGTAAAGCCTAATATGAGGAAAAATGTTTTTTTTTAATGTAACAGGTTATGCCTCCAATTCCTTTGCAATACAATATCTTGTTCCATAGTGACCATAAAACAAATCCTTCTATGTTATGGACCTTAGATTCTTCATGCACCCAAGTTTCAACATGCAATATAATATCAATTTCACTCGGGATCCCACTTAACATGGGCCCTTTGCTGCATCAAAATCCATAACAATTCTAAGAGATGATTATGAGTGTCCCAAATTCCTATCTATTGTTATATTTTTGGTCTCTATCCATAGCTTTTCTATTCCTAATTATTACCCATTTTCCCTCCTAGCCTCTTATACATTTTGAACAAACTTCTTTTATTTAGCTTGGTCTTCTGGAATGAGGTCTTCATTTATAAATATCACCCTCTTTTAAACTCTTAGTTTTATTAAGTCTACCATATTATGGTCATTAGAGCTTACTTTAACATGAATTAGCTTATCTATATGCTCAATTAATTTGCACAACCTCTTTGCTTTTATGAAACAAATTGTTTCAATTTCTAATTTGTTTTGTAATTCTTCCTTGATTGTCCTTATCTTTCTTCTCTTTTAAACAAAAAAAAATATAAATTATGAGGTTTAAAGGTCTTTTGTTACCCTCATAATGTAACTCTATAAGCTTAACCAATTTCTATTTGATGGGTTTGATATCTAATTTATTTTTTCTTTTAACTCTTTAATCTTATTTATCATATTAAAGTTTTGTAGATTATTGACTTCTCTTTCTCCTTCTTAAACTGATTGTTTTTTTTAACTTTACTTTTTCATTTCTTATAATTTAATCTCCATTTTCTACAAAGTCTCCAACCATAATATTTTATTATCTAATTATTTCTAAATCTTATATTTACATGAGACTAAATCATATTAAAATTTTGATAATTTTTTTTATTAATCTTTTATTAAATTTATAATAAAAAATTATTTTTTTTTGTTTATAAAATTACATTCTTCTGCATATTATTAATCTTTTATTAAATTTATAATAAAAAATTGATTTTTTTGTTATAAAATTAAATTCTTCTACCTTCGGGCCTCCACTTCCACTTTACTATATTGGAACATAATAAAGATATCGTATTGACAAGAATGTTGGAGCCGCCCCGCACACTAAGGTCAACCATCCCCATCCTGTCGCAACTTATTGCCTTAAGAGAGCAATCGTTCATTATTAAACCAAATCCAAATCGGACCAGATTCACATAATTTCCTTGGCTTTCTCAATGTGACCAGATTCACATAATTTCCTTGGGCTGCTCAATGAACAAGATGGTGGGTGGCGCCTTGGAAATGTGAATAATTATAAGGTTCTCACTCCAAGGGTATGATTATGTCGTGTAGAGGAACGTGGCTATAATTTGGAGAATATAGTAGTGCATGAATGATTGCATAAGAACTCTCAAAATATGACGGGAGGGATGATTCATCATCCCATAAGTGCTTCGAAAAAGGGTAAATGGCAATAAGTGGTTTAGTTTGTCATCATCTTCACATGTTTCTTATCTTGATATATTGTTTAGAACATGTGTTTTCTTTTAAGAGGTCATAGGTTCAAATCCAGAGGGGGTAGGGTATGTAACTTTACTAGTCAAATAGTTGGGCGGAGGGGGATCCCTTGTCCCACAAACAAGGGGATCTCATACACCAATTTGATGTGTTGGCTTGACCGTGACCTTAAAAATAGATTATTATTATTATTATTGTGTTTATGTTTTTTTTTTTTTTAAATTGGATAATCTTGTTAGTATTCTATATCTAACATTGGAGTTGTTCTAGATCTATACTTAAAAATATATATATATATATATTGGATTTATATGCTTTTTAAATGTAAAATTAATTTATTTAATAAAATTTGGATTTGTATATTTATTGTAAAATTAATTTACATAGTTATAATAGTGTAGATTTATATTAATTTTGGATTTATTATGTCTTTAGAGATATTAAATTTTTTGAGGTGTAAATTTAAGAAACTTTTAATTTCAATTACTATATCTCTTTTAAAGTGGATATTGAAATATTTTTTTGTTATTAATATTTTTTAAATGCCACATGTCAACCCTCATGTTGAAGATGGAAAGACTCTCTCATGTTATGTTGGCGCAATAAGAATTGGAAGGATTAGTCTTAGTAGAAGTTTATCATCATCATCATCATCATATATATATATATATATGTGTGTGTGTGTGTGTGTGTGTGTGTGTGTGTTTTAGTTAATATGGACATTTACATTTTGGCTATTTTCGTTGGAATCAGACCACATAAATCTGTAAGAAATTTAATTTTTTGGGGGGACGCTGGTATTATATAGACTTAATCAATGAAATAAAAGGGCCAAAACCTAGAACATTTAGACTACAATTTTTTTTTCCTTAATGATATTTTTTAGATGCTACATGTCAATTTCATATTAAGCATTGAAGGAATTACACATTTCCCTCAAAATGAGTAAAAATAACCTATCAACTAAATAAGGAATTTCTCTCTTACTTAATGTGGATATTGAAATATTTTGTGTATGACCCACATTGAAATATTTTTTTGTTATTAATATTTTTTTTTAATTCCACATGTCATCTCCATTATTTTACTTAAAGTGGACATTGAAATATTTTATGTATGACCTACATTGAAATATTTTTTGTTATTAATAATTTTTTTAAATGTCTAATGTCAACTCCATGACACAAAAGGAATTACACATCTCCCTTATATTGAACTATTGGAAAAAACCTTTAATACAATAACATCCCTTTAAACTATTAAACTATAAAAAATAAAAAAATAAAAAAATTATTTATAATGTAAATAAAAAATCCATTATAAAAGCCTTATGTTTTAAAGGAGAGGAAGGTTGCACATAGATAGAAATCACATTTAAAAGAAGCACCAAATAAAATTGAACCATCTTAATGCTATGAATATGAGGATAACTTAGGTAAACATAAAAGTTCATTGAACTAGACATCCATTACTTCACATCATTTTGAAATTTAATATTGTATGTTTAATTATAGTATGTATATTACTCCATTATAAAAGCCTTGTGTTTTAAAGGAGAGGAAGGTTGTACATAGATAGAAATCACATTTAAAAGAAGCACCAAAAAAATTGAACCATCTTAATGCTATGAATATGAGGATAACTTAGGTAAACATAAAAGTTCATTGAACTAGACATCCATTACTTCACATCATTTT
>JZKD02S0158583.1:0-23394 GCA_000966675.3 Picea glauca
TCTTGTAGAAGGAAAATATATGGGGCTTTCAAATTTACCTTATTTTGTAAGAGCCTTTGTTTTCTCTTACCATTAATGCCACATATGTTCCAGGAGAGGAATTTCATTGAAAACTAGGAGAAGGAGAAGGTTGAAAATAATTTGTGATCAACACATTCTGACCTGAATTTACCAATATGTCCCCGATTTCCTAGACCAGTTGCAGGTTCGAATTCCTACCTCTGTGTTTGTCATCCCTTGGATTCTTCTTGGCATCTTCAACTTATTAGTTTTCACTCCCAAAGCCGAGGAGGATCCCTACTGTGATTTTTTTTCGATGGGTTCCTTTGCATTTTTACAAAGAGCTCAATGCATCAACAATGCCTTGCAGATCAATACAAATATGCATCGATATGCATTGACTTTCATCGACATGCATTGAAATGCATCGACATTCATCAACATGCATCAAAATGCATTGAAAATGCCTTACAAATCAATACCTTCCAACTCCATATCGTTTGGATATGGATCAATACCTTGTTCTTGTTCCTAGTTTATGATCACATCTTTCAAAGGAGACATATTCGTAGATGGATCAGAATTTTTGGGCCACTTAGGCTCCTTAGGGTTGAAGGGAGAATTAGATGATTTACAGGACTTTGGGCCACTAAAGGAGGGATCAAAAGGTTGATTCGAGTTGGTATTTGCAGGAATCGAGATTAGGACCTTGTAGTTTTTTTTTGTAGTAGGTGATTTAGTAGGACCCGATGGGATGGATTTGCACCCAGATCATCGTTGGTTGAAAATCTTGGTCAAACTCTCGTCATCTTTCTCAAGATCAGGTTTAAGCGGCTTGGGGGGATTAGGGAGAGGGCGATATCTAAAGAGATGGACATTTGCATGGCATCAACAAAAACATAAGTGAATATACTCTTAATCTAGGGTTTGGATCCAATATGAATCCTGGTAGTTGAGACAAATGGATTCATGAATCAACATGGATACATTCATGTATATGAATATTCTCGCATAGGTTGTGTATAAACCTTGCTTGGTCGCTTATGTTGATTTGACATAGGTGCCTAGGGTATTTCCAATGCATGCAAGTATTTATTCATCCCAATACTCATGCGATAGTGAGTAAAGTTAGACACAAATAGGAGCATAAGAGAAATATTCCTTCTCTGGCTTGAGTTTCTCTGTCCAATAACATAGGTGCAACTCAACCGAGTGAAATAAGTAAGGTCCATTTTCAAATATCTGCTCATGATGCTCATGATTATGGAAAATGGCTATAAAAAAACCTTTGGATCCCAACTTGAAGTCAAATCAATCCTGGGGTTTCCAACGAGAGCTAATCCAGGCTATCAAATCCCTCTTTGAAGGCCATGGTCCAAGTAATTTCCTAATGAATGCATGGTCCTTCATACACTGAACATAACTTCCTACTCTCATTGGGTGGATTTCATATTTGGGAATTTCCATTTCTTTAGGGATGCATTGAATTGGTTTCCATTTGGGAGGTCCTTCGCCTTCTTGGGGAGGATCCATCATGTTAATATCTTCCCTAGTTTTTGCTTCAAGGCATTCATTATGCTCATCAATTACTAGCTTCAAGATATGGTGAGTTATAGAAAGTATGGACTCATATCTATTTGGTTAGGGATCGATTAAAAATTTATTGGAAAATGAGATTAACTCTTGCTCAATGTCCCGATGGGAGGTGAGCTTGTTACCTTGAGCCTATTTAATATGAGTGATGCAATTGGCATGTCGAGGCTGAATCATAGAACGATGGAAAATTTTGGTATTGTGTTACCCTTCTTTAAGCCAATGATTTTTGGATTTCTGCCTCCAAATAATTTCTTCCTAACAAGGTATTTCTTCAAGTTGATTAGTGAGTTGTTTTTCTTGGTTGGAGAGATCCTTAGTCCATCCATGTAGGATTGCTTGTTTCTGCAACTCCACCATTTGTGCTTCCAACTGCTTTTGGGCTTGAAAAACATTGCCAAAGACCTGCTTCTTCCAAGATTTGAGATGCATCTTCAAGGATTTGAGCCATTATTGGAAATGGTACATTATATTTCCCTGCAGAGTGTTAGCTTCCATCCACCACTTTTGTATGTTCTTCTGGAAATCCAGATGTGTGAGCCAAAAATATTCAAATTTGAAAGGTCGTTTATAGGGCATGCTTTGAAATTCAATGTTGTGGTAGATAGGCCAATGATCAGAACCAAATCCTAGAAGGATATAGGCCTCCATATGGAGCCCCAAAAGAAAGAGAGACTTCGAGATGAGGAATATGTCTAGTCGATAGGCTATCTGTTGATTACCCCCTCTTCTAATGTTCCAAGTAAAAATACCATTAATTGTTTCAATATCAATCAATCTGAGATCCTAAATGAAAAAATTGAAGGCTTCACTATTTGGCTCCAATCGATGTATTCCCCCTTTATTTTCAACAAGAACTGAGATAATATTAAAATCCCCTCCCAATATCCAAAAATGAGATTAAGTTAGACTAGATAAATTTTGAAGAGTTTGAAGAAAATAATATTTCTCATTGAGTTGTTGTAGACCATAGAGAGTTGTAATGAAACCTAATGTATCGACACCTATTGGCATGTATCAGGCCATTAAGAGTCTTGAAGTGGAAAAAAAATTGTCCAAGATTAATGTAGAAGGATTTCAGAGAATGACTACCCCACCCGCATTGCCTCTAGCATCTAGGGAAATATATTGCCTTGTTTTCCAATTTCTTTGAATAATAGTGTTCAAAGAAGAGCTAGAACGTTTCGTTTCTTGTAGAAGAAAAATATATGGGGCTTCCAAATTTACCTTATTTTGTAAGAGCCTTTGTTTTCTCTTACCATTAATGCCGCATATGCTTTAGGAGAGGAATTTCATTGAAAACTAGGAGAAGGAGAAGGTTGAAAAGAATTTGTGAACAACACATTCTGACCTGAATTTACCAATGTGTCCCTGATTTCCTAGAGCAATTGTAGATTCGAATTCCTACCTCTACGTTTGTCATCCCTTGGGTTCTTCTTGGGAGTCTTCAACTTATTAGTTTGCACTCCCAACGCCGAGGAAGAGCCCTGTTGTGGGTTTTTTTCGATGGGTTCCTTTGCATTTTTACAGAGAGCTATATGCATCGACAATGCCTTGTAGATCAATACAAATCTACATCGACATGCATTGACTTGCATCAACATGCATTGAAATGCATCGAAATTCATCGACATGCATCGACAATGCATTGACATGCATCGTCAATGCCTTGCAGATCAATACCTTCCAACTCCATATCGTTCGAATATGGATCAGTGCCTTGTTCTTGTTCCTAGTTCATGATCACATCTTTCAAAGGTGACATATTCATAGATGGGTAAGAATGATTGGGCCACTTAGGCTCCTCAAGGTTGAAGGGAGAATTAGAAGATTTGCAAGAATTTGGGCCACTGAAGGAGGGATCAAAAGGTTGCTTCGAGTTGGGATTTGTAGGAATCGATCTTAGGATCTTCTAGTTGTTTTTGGTAGTAGATGATTTAGTAGGAACCGAGGGGACGACTTTATACCCAGATCATCGTTAGTTGAAAATATTGGTAAAACTCTCGTCATCTTTCTCAAGATCAGGATTAGGTGGCTTGGGGGGGTTGGGGAGAGGGAGATCTCTAAAGAGATGGCCATGCTCATGGAATCAATAGAAACATAAGTGAATATACTCATAATCTAGGGTTTGGATCCAATACGAGTCTTGGTAGCTAAGAAAAATGGATTCATGAATCGACACCAAGACATTCATGTATATGCATATTCTCGCATAAACTGTGTATCAACCTTGCTTGGTCGCTTCCGCTGATTTGACATAGGTGCCTAGGGTATTGCCAATGCATGCAAGTATTTCTTCATCCCAATACTCATGTGACAGTGATTAAATTTAGACACAAATATGAGCATAAGAGAAATCTTCCTTGTCTGGCTTGAATTTCTCTGTTCAATAACACATGTGCAACTCGACCGAGTGAAAGAAGTAAGGTTCATTTTCAAAGATTCTCTCATGATGATCATGATTGTGGAAAATGGCTGTAAAAAAACCTTTGGATCCCAACTTGAGGTCAAATCAATCCCGAGGTTTCCAACGAGAGCTAATCCAGGCTATCAGATCCCTTTTTGAAGGCCATGGTCCGATGAATTTCCTAATGACTGCACGGTCCTTCATACATTGAACATAACTTCCTACTCTTCGCGAGTGGATTTCATATTTGGGAATTTCCATTGCTTTGGGGATGCATTGACTTGGTTTCCATTTGGGAGTTCCTTTGCCTTCTTGAGGAGGATCCATCATGTTAATATCTTCCCTAGTTTTTGTTTCAGAATTTCCGAGCTGGGGGCTGCAGATTCGATTGGAGTTCCCCGCAAGATTGGATGGACACCACGGCTAGTGCCATTGAGAACAAACTTGAAAGAGGGGGGGCGGGGGGTCAACACCCTGCGTGCCCTGCCATGGAGCGTCACCGGGAGAAAGACGACGTAGAACTACAAACCCTATGCCATAAGGGTTTTCCAAAGCTGGCAACGATCTTAAATTAAAAATTATCTTATTAATAATAAAAATATTAAATAATTCCGCAAAATTAATATATGCATACTCTAAATAATAAAAAAGAAAAATCTCCAACTTAATCAAGGAGGGACCTCTAATTGAACGTGGTTTGTCTTCTTCCCTACTTAAAGAAGAAAAATCTCCAACTTAATCAAACTTAATCAAAGATAGACCTCTAATTAAACATGGTTTATCTTCTTCCCCACCTATAAAGGGCATATATCATGAAAAATAACAAATTAAACCAAAAACAAGGAGGAAACCGAGAAAAACCCTCATAAGACTGTTAGAAAGGAATCATGTATATTTTTTTTAGTTTTTTTATGAAATTATATTTTTTATAAACATTATTTATGAAATAGTCATTAAAACAAGGTAACAAACTTTTTTAAGAGTAAAGAGAAGAGCAATGTTTAAAACCCAATCAAAATAACATTATAAATTTATTTAAAATTATTTTTTTACTCATGCACACATTCTACCAATGCTATTTTTATCCTGCTAAAATAACTCAAATCTCATATTTATTAATTGAATTTAAACCCAAAACAACTTTGAAAACACCTCTGTAATCTTTAAAGAAAATCATTTCACCCACTTATTCCTCCCTTCTTCTTTTTTCCAAAAATAAAATTTCTCCATTATATTAGATATATAATTTTTGCATCACCGGGATCACAACACTGTCTATGTAGGTTTCAGATATTACTATGACAATTAATATGACATTACAATTAAGAATTACAATTCGAAACCATTCTAAGATGACATGAAAGATAGCAAAACATTCGCTATATAATATAGCCAAAATATTGCTTCACTAGAACAGTTGGATGTTTTCTCTGGGGCCCTCCGTGCCATTTTGCCAGCTATAAAAGGAGATTTTGTCTTAGGGTTTCAGAAATGATTTTTTAGATAAAATGTCCACCTCCTTGTTGTGTGCCCTATATATATGTTGAAAGCTTGTTGCCTAGAATTTTTTTATTAAGTCCTGTACTTTGTTCTTCCATCCCTCTATAACACAAGCTTGTAATCTGCCTCTTTGATTTAGCCAGTCTACAACCACCTTAGTTTAGGATAAGAAAGGTGAAGTGCTAATGTCAAAGTGGCCCAGACACCCATAAGCTCAGCTTTGGTATTTGTACCTTCCCCACAATTCATCAACCATCTGGTAACAGTGGAATCACGAGTTTTAAGATAACCCCCTGCACCACATCGTTTGCCATCAGCGCTAGCTGCACCATCAAAACAAGCTATTGTGTAACCTGCCATGTGAGAAATAGTACAAGTACGGAATTGCAGAGTTTTTTGTATGTCGGGATTCCAATTGAGGGCACCCATAGTTTTTAGGGGGGAATGTTCTTGAAGAGCGCAGAGTTTCTTTCCAACCATATATACCAACAAGTGAGTGTTGGAAGGTATAAAATATTTGTTTTTTCTGTTGTCCATTGTTTAAAACAATATGACGTCATCCCATACGTCCTTTGGGCCTTCCCATACATCCTTTAAATTCAGGAGGGCTTTTAATCTTTTCCAAATTGATTTGGTGAAAATGCATGTGATGAATAGATGGTTTATGTGATGAATAGATGGTAATGAACATTGAATGGGACCTTCCCATCCTTTTCTCGGCAGAGTCTCCCAAGTGTGTATCTTACCCTCTATTGCCAGCCAGGTGAAAAGTTTTATTTTTAGTTGGATGGTCCACTTCCATATGCCACGCCTCCATCCATCGATAACCGAGCAGTACTGAGTGGAGAGAATAGTCAAATATACATTTTTTGCAGATAAAAACCTCGAGTGATCACTTCCTGTTCACATTAGTGTGTCTTTGCCATCCATTATGGAAACTCCAAAGCTATTGAGAGCTTTATGGTAGCATTCCCATTCAACAACCCGTGAGCGAAAGAGGCCCAGGTCCCCAAAATTGTACCAGCTGGTCGAGAGCCCGATATGACCTGCATTGTTCCTTGTTACATGTTTGAGACACTTATTCCTGCATTAAATTGTCATTAAAAGCCTCATACGATTTTTTTTTTTATAAACAATGAACAAGGAAATCTTTTAAAAAGAAACAAAAAATAATTATAGTTTGTTAATTCAACATTATATTAATTTTTAATATAATAATAGAAAGTATCACACTAAAATATTATTTGAGATAAAAACTAAAAAATTATTAATGAAATATATATTGAATAATTAATTTTTTTTATTATCTTTTTTCATTTATATTTCAATTTTATTTGTAATATATATATATGTTTTCTCTTTAAAAATTATAAATCTAGAGAGGGTTGGATATGTATACCTTTGTAAACTTTAATAATTAAAATGCTACACAAAATAAATTATTTGTCTTACAAACAAAATGTCTCATACACCAATTTAATATCTAACCTTAAAAATAGATTAGAGTTATAATGGTAGCTACCACATTATAGTGGTAGTAGTTCGATAATAAAACCAATATACTATATCTGATATCCCTAATTAAAAAAAAATAGAATAGGAATTTATTGCCCTGGATGAACTAAAAGTAGCAATTTGAGAAGGAATACTCTCGTTACTTTACCAAACCCATGGAGAGGAATATCATATAATGATTTTCCGACAATAAATGTATGTTTATTATAATTCCCGTCCCTTAAAAAGAAAAAGTTAGCAAAGACGATTCTGAGTCCTGTGAGTTCTCCGAGCAATATCATGCTTTAACAAATGGAAACTAGATGCCTCTCAACATACCAAAATTCAATCCAACTACAGCGTCATTTTCCTAACAATGTCAACAATCGTCATGGCGGAGGGCAGTCAGCAAGCAACCTGTGTTGATATCTTGCTATCCATATTGTTGCCTCCATTGGGAGTATTTCTGAAGTCTGACTGTGGGGTAAGTACAACAGATTAATTAAAGTGCAGAGTTCTATGCTACTGATATTGGTTGAATTAATTTGTTAGATCACTGATTTGGGTTGTGGTTGAGTTAATTTGTTAGATCACTGATTTGGGTTGTCATGTTTTAATAGATGGAGTTCTGGATCTGTTTCATGTTCACCATCCTGGGGTACATACCTGGTGTTGTATTTGCTGTGTATGTTATTACTAACTACTGATGGTGAGGAGAATAGAATGCATATCTGCAGTGAGTGATATTTGGATTTCTGGAGTTTAGTGAGCTCTTGTTATAAGCATATCTGCTGTGAGTGATATTTGGGTTGCTGGAGTTTAGTGAGCTCTTGTTATAAGCATCTCTGCAGTGAGTGATATTTGGGTTGCTGGAGTATAAGCATCTCTGCAGTGAGTGATATTTGGGTTGTTGGAGTTTAGTGAGCTTTTGTTATAATTATGTTTTCCAATCAGGATTTGTCCATTTCTGATTATTTTGTATTTGATTATAAAGGTTTTTATAGTTAATCATAATACTAGAAAAACTTTTTAAATAAAAACTGTATAAAAAGTTTAATAGTATTTTATATCTCTTCATATTACAATACCCACCTGAAAAAAATCCTAGGAAAAACAGTGCTACTGTGTCCATTGAATTTCCAGATGGAAATTGTGCTATGTTATTCAGTAAATCTCTTGAGAGCTTTCCTGATAAGTTAGCTGGATTGCTTCGGGAATTATTGTGAATTGTAAACAGGGTTTTCAACTAGTAGACTTTTGAGGGAAAAATTTATCCACTTTTGAGAAATCTTGGTCAGAATTTTGAAATGACAGGTATATTGGAAATCGTGGTCTGAACTTTGAAATGGTTCACCTAGTAGAGTTTTGAGGGCGAAACTTGTTCCCTGTTGTGAAATCTTGGCCAAAATTTTGAAATGGTACGGTATATTGGAAATCCTGCTTTGAAGTTTGAAATGATAAACTATAATTGGGTTGACTGGATTTATGTAATTTGCAACTTGTGTTCACAACTTCGAAATTTCAATATAAGATGGATAATTTTGACCTGTTTTCATATCTTTAATGTTTTTTTTTTCATTTTTCAATATGTATAAAAAAATGTAATTTATTGAGACAATTTATCTCTTTTAACTCTAGTGATTATTGAGTGTGACAAACAATATGATCATTCAACGTGATAAATTATTGTGTTTAATTAATCTATTTTAATTATGGATTTATCAGACAGATCTTTTTTCAAGTTTTTTTAATTTAAAAAAAGTTTTCACCTTAAAGGATCTCTCACTGCATAAGAGATATAGAGTTGAGAGTTCTTTATATATATATGTCACATGTGAACTCCATGTTGAACATGAAAGAAATTACACATCTCCCTCATAGTGAACAAGGGATGTTTTAACCAAAATCAATCTTAATTTGAGTCGAGAGTTAACATGAATATACACTGATTCTTATTATAGTTCATATATAGCAGACATTCTCTTGTATTATACATAGTAGATTTAATACATCAATCACATTCTCCCTTATAAAAGATTTTCTTTTGGTTTTGCAATGATTTTTTTGTTTCTGGGACATTCTTTTAAATATCTTCATGATATCATCAAAGCTTTCTCTGCAAACCCCTTCTATTTTTTTTTCCAAGCCGTGTAATCTTTTAGATCCAAATCACATCAATAAACCATTGTTTGCAGTAGCACATTTCTAGACAGTGAGTTGAAAAACTTCTTGGGAACGACTCATCTTTTTCTGATTCGGATGATGAGAAATCCAAGAAATCGGAGCCGTTTTCGATTTTATCTTTGATAAAACTTATGTCGGTTTGGAGTTTTACCCTTTTCTGAAAATCAACTGTGGTTTCGCCTTTTCGTCGTAGTTGACTATTGCCTTCTCCCTCACACCTTTTCTTTGAATAAATTCATGAGTTTTGGAAGTATCAAGAACATATATATGCCTTTTCCAGGATAAAAGCCTTAAGAAATATTTGTAGTGCACAATCTACATGTATTTTTTCTGCTAAATTTACAACCTCCGAGGTCTCAATGGAGTTCGTTGTTGTGGAATTTTTTTCGTCTCCTTGAGGTAAAATTCTTCGACACTTCAATTTAATGTTGTCCCGTTCCCGGTTCAAAATATTTGCTCGAAGATAGTTTGTTTTAACTTCCAAGGAATCACTTTGATGCAATGTGAAGCTGCAAATAAATCACATACTAGTTGATTGGAAATGTTGTAACTCCTTTGACATGGGAAATGACCATCACTACGACTTGTTCGTTGGTTAATTTGAAGTGGATGGAAGAAATAGAATATGTGATGTAGCAACTTAAGGAACACATGCATGGTGTTGATGAACAAAAAGATGAGGACCCATCGACATCCGATTCAAAGGGAAATCGTGAGCTTTACTTCCTTGCATCTTGGACATTACCAAGTAACCTTTGTGATATTTTTTTCATCATTTCCTGCACAAGACAACAATAGAAAAAATGAAATTGATCTTTATTTTCTTTTGAAAAGTAGTAGCTAAAATTTGGACAAGTTCGTATTCACAACTTGCTACAATGCACATTGATCAATGATAGAGTGTAATCATTATCAGTACAGAAAAGAAAAATTGAAATCCCAACATTTGAAATTATGAACATGTTGCTATCGTTATTAAGAGATATTCAATGCAAGAGAAGAAGAAACACAAGGGAAGGAAGGAAAGGACATGGTGAGACTTGAGAGGGTTGGTGTAATGTCCCCTTCTAATTGATAGAGGATGAATCAATAGCCTATACGACTCCCATAAGCTATAGCCAATAAGAAAAAGGGAGTCAAGGAGATTTATTTGGTGTCATTGGGATAAAAGAATGACAAATCCTAAAAGTGACATTAAATAAAATAAATAATTATATTGAATTGGAATTGGAGGGAAAAATAAAGTAAGGGTTTGATTTGGTCAAAAAGAGGAAACATCTAGAAGGCCCAAAGGAACAATAAATAGAGGGGTAACCCTTCTATTTGGCATTATGATTTGATATATTATTGAGTGCTCTTGTAGCCAACATTTTCATTAGGGTTTAAGGAAAAACCCTTCCACTGCATGTTTAGTTTCAGTGGTGCAATATCCACCCTAGATAGACAAAGAGGAGGATTCATCTAGAGTCCTCATTTGGGTTATTGGTGGTGTTTGGTTTCATCTTGGAGATAGTTGGGAAGCATATCAGCTTGCGCAGAGCATTTACGACAATTTTTGGAGGAGGACGATCTTCATATCTGCAGGTGTCGGAGAGGGTTTTGTGCAACTGTGGAAAGATAGACCCCCACGAGTTGAGAATAGGTCGTCCTACGAGGCCTCACTAGACGCCTCACAGTTATCCCACGAGGAACTCTACGAATTGGGGCTTGCAGCCATTTACCAGATCGATTTTGTGAGGAACTCAGGAGGGGATCACTTGTTGATCAACATTTCCAGAACATAGCAGAGCAAGGATTGGTGAGTCTTGGATTAGTGGACATCATATATTGGAATCATTCCAGGTTTTTGTGTGTTGTTTCTGTAGTAGATTGTGATGCTTCATGGCAGGCATTAGACTTGTGTGCTTAGTAATATTCTGCAGCGATTATTACAATCATTAGATATCATTGTACCGATTTTGGGAGTTTTCCATCCATAATAAGATGTCATGGTTATCTGATCTATTTTTGTGTAATTGATGTATGCTATATGTTTGAAAAAAATTCTCATTGAGCAAACTATTTATAATAAGTTAACGACACATTCAAATAATAAGAAACAAAAACTTTGGGGCATAAAATAAAATATTCCCACCTATCCTAGTTGGGAACATTACAGTGGTATCAGAGCTAGTGGTTCTGCTAAACTATGACTACATTGATGCTTAGGAGAAAAGGGCATGGAGGACAAACCTTTCAAGATTCACTGGAAAGAGAAATAGGAGAAAACCAAACAGAGTCAGAGCCAGAAGGAAGCACAAGAGACAACCCTGAAGGGACTATGCTCCAAATATTGAAAGATCTGGTCAAGGGTCAGAATGAGGCATCCCAAAGACAGACATAGACAACAAGGTTCCAACAACAAACGCTTGAAGTGCTCACACAACTGATGGGCCAACATGGGAATACAAATGGTACAGGTCAAGGTGGACCTGGTGGATCCCATTGGGGAGACACAATACACAAAGAGAGTAGCAATAAACATACCCCAACACAGAGCGAGAGCCTAAGGATCCCTAGGCCCTTATTACCACAGTTCTTGATAGGGAAGCCTACAGGAGAAAAAGAGAAACCAGATCATAGGATTGATATTAATACCTCATACAGGGAGTACAAGACGATAGATGAATATATCTGTGAGAAAGTATCCTACAATGACTTCTACAACCTCAAACAAAAGTACAAACCTAGGGAGTGGAACAAAGGATCACAAAGACAACATAAATATGACCTCATGCACAAGGTGGGAAGGATGACTATCCCACTCGTCGATGGGTCTGCTAAGAGTACGAACAAAGCATGGGTACACAAGTTGGAAACTTGCCTCCAACTTAACCCAATGATCGAGGAGGAAGCAATTAAGTATGCCACCCTTCACTTGAAAGGAGAAGCTCACGAATGGTGGTATCATGGGATGGTGACATTAGAGATAGAAACATTACAGGATAACCCCAAGGGAGTGATCATTGCCACACTTTCATGAGTTCCTAAATATTATGCCTTCATGATCAGGGGCATTGTGCAAGGGCAGAGGGTTACAACATTAGTTGATGGTGGGGCCACCCACAACTTCATTGATGTCGCACTTGTCACCAGGAGAAAAATCCTTGCAGAATATTTTTAGGGATTCAATGTGGTAGTAGAAGATGGGTACAACACGACATGTACTCAGAGGGTTAGGAGATTGGAAGTAAAATTGGGAAACTATACGTTGACCGATGAATTTTACATCATATATTTAAAAGATACTCATGTGGTGCTAGGAGTTCAGTGGATGTACACTTTGGGAGATATCTACATGAATTATAAGGACACAAGGATGGATGTCTAGGACAAGAGTGGAAAATGAGTCGTCCTAAGAGGTATGTCGACAGGTGCCCCTAGGATCGTGTCTAAACAGCGCATGGAGGCCCTTTTTAGACATGGGGATATGGCTTGCGCAACATAGTGCTTGATCACCATGGAGAATCCATCACATGAACACCAACATTACCCTGTGGATATCTAGGAATTTATTGGAAAGCATGAGAGAGTGTTTGAACCATATCCAATAGAGAGACCACCTGATAGAGGATTTGAGCATGCCATTAAGTTAGAAGAGGGGTTGAATACCATGATCACCACTCCCTAAAGGCATCCAACGAGATTCAAGGATGAAATAGAGAATTCCATAAAGGATTTGCTAGAGATGGGACACATCAGGCCTAGCTCTAGTCCTTTCGCTTTGTGAGTTGTATTGGTGAAGAAGAAAGATGGTACTATGATGATTTTCATAGAATACAGGGCACTAAACAAAAAGACCATAAAAAACTGGTACCCAATACACAGGATTGATGAGATGATCAACGAGTTGCATGGGGAAGTGTACTTATAAAAGGTTGATATGCAGTCTAAATACCACCAGATTCAGGTTAGGGAGGAGGATATCCATAAAACAACATTTAGGTGTCACTATGGGCACTACAAGTTTCTAGTCATGCCCTTCGGGTTGACTAACGCACTAGCTACCTTTCTAGCATGCATGAACCATAACGTGGGAGGAACACCTAAAGCATGTGGATGAGATTCTCACCATTATGGAGGAGTAGTCATTTTTTTCCAAGGAGGCAAAGTGTGAGTTTGGGTTGACAAAGATCCTATATATGGGGAACATGATTGGTGTTGATGGAGTAAAGGTGCATCAAGAGAAGATCCATACCATCTTAGATTGGCCCACCCCAGGTCACTCACAGACCTATGAGGATTCTTCGGGGTATGTAGCTATTATAGGCGCTTTGTGAAAGGATTTTCACAATTGGCTGCACCATTAATAGACCTCATTAAGAAGGAGGTGTTCCAAGGGTCAGAGGATCCATAGGTAGCGTTCAATAGAATGAAGAGGGTCATGAGCACTTTTCTAGTATTGAAACTCCTAGTTTTTACTCAACCTTTTTTCCTAGAGTGTGACACATCGGGTGAAGGGATAGGAACAATATTGATGAAGAATCAAAATCCGATAGATTTTGAGAGAAGGAGGCTAAGGGAGCTTGATAAGCTCTACCCGATCTATGATAAGGAGATGTTGGCCATCATGCATACATTGGCCAAATTCAGACAATACTTTGTAGGAGGATGCTTTGTGGTTCAAACTGACCACAATAGCTTGTGATATTTCTTGGAGAAGCGTGGCCTGAATGAGAGGTAGTAGAAATGGGTGAGTAAGTTACATGCATATGATTTCAACATTGAGTATTTAAAGGGAAAGAAGAACATATTTGTTGACACCTTATCCAGGAAACTCACAACCTTCTCCATGACAAAGATCTCAGTAGGCTAGAAGTCCATTCTCTTGGTGGAATACTCCAAGAATACCTTTGCTTGAGAGATGATGAAAGGTAGTATTCATGATGACAGGTACATGATAGTGAATAAAATCATCTACTACAAAGGCATGATCTATATTGTCCCTAAGTCCACACTCAAGGGTAATATTTTGAGGGCAACACATGATGCACCATTGGTAGGGAACCAAGGGTATTTGAAGACCTACAGGCAAGTGAGGGAGAGCTTCTCATAGAAGGGTCTCAAAGGGTATGTACTTATTCATCTAAGGGAGTACATTACTTTCTAGCATAACAATTTAGAGCTCACACATCCTTCACGACTACTTCAACCATTGTTGATTCTGGAGCAGAAGTGGGAAAGCATTTCCATGGACTTCATCACAGGATTACCAAAGGTGCAGGGAAAGGACTGTATCTACATGGTAGTGGACATGTTGACTAAATATGCACACTTATTTTCTTTTCCTATGGAATACAACACATCTCAGGTAGCATATCTATTCTTCAAGGAGGTTTTCAAACTCCATGGTATTTTGAGAAACATAGTCAGTGACCGGGATAGAAGGTTTCTCAGCGCAATTTGGCAGAAGTTTTTCAGGTTATCCGAGACAAAGTTGACACCTAGCACTAGCTATCAACGCCAAATAAGTAGGCAGACCGAGATAGTAAACAAACGGATCATGGGGTACCTAAGGAACTATGTGTCAGGGAAGCATCAGGCATGGATAAAGTGGTTGCATCTTGAGGATCATTGCTACAACACCACTCATCATATGTCCATCGAGATGATCCCCTTTAGGGAATTGTATGGCTACGATGCTCCATATTTTGTGGATTTGGTGTTTGGGGAGGGTCGAGATCCCAAGGAAAAATACTGGTTGCAGGAAATCCAGGAAATCTTGAGAATCCTAAAGGAGAATTTGCAGGCCTCTTAGAATCAACAAAAGATGTATGCAGATAGGCACAGGGAAAAACACACCTCTGAGGTTGGAGATCTAGTATTTCTCGGGCTGCAACTTTATAGACAGTCATCACTAAATAAGAGTGTTGCAGAGAAGCTAAAGCATCATTTTTATGGACCCTAAAGAGTAGTTAGGAGAGTTGGGGAGGTAGCATATGAGCTAGAGCTACCATAGGGTAGTAGGATCCAAAACACCTTCTATGTATCCTGCCTCAAGAAGGAATTGGGATAGTAGGTTACTGCTTCAACAGATCTTCCTCCACTAGATGAAGAAGGACAATTGGTTCTAGTTCCTAAGAGGATTGTTGATGTCAGGGAATGGAGACTGAGGAGCAGGGTCATTCAAGAATACATGTTTGTATGGATAGGATTGGTCGCAGAAGATGCTACCTGGGAGGGAGAGAATATCTTACAACATCATGATCTGGAGTTTCTTGAGGACAAGAAATCTTGGGAAGAGAGGACTGTAATGCCCCCTTCCAATTGAAAAAATATGACTCAATAGCCTATACAACTCCCATAGGCTATAGTCAACAAGAAAAATGGAGTCAAGGAGATTTATTTGGTGTGACTGGGTTAAAAGAATGGAAAATCCTAAAAGTGACATTAAATAAAACAAATAATTATATTTAATTGAAATTGGAGGGAAAATAAAGTAAGGTTTTGATTTGGTCAAAAAGGGGAGAGATCTAGAAGGCCCAGAGGAAGGATAAATAGATGGGTAAGCCTTTTATTTGGCATTATGATTTGATACCTTATTGGATGCTCTTGTAGCCAACATTTGTGTTAGGGTTCTAGGAAAAACCCTTCCACTCTAGGTTTAGTTTCAATGGTGAAATATCTACCCTAGCTAGACAGAGAGGAGAATCCATTCAGAGTCCTCATTTTGGTTCTTAGTGGTATTTGGTTTTATCTTGGAGATAGTTGGGGAGCATATCAGCTTACGCAGAGCATTTACAATAGTTTCTGGAGGAGGCCGATCCTTAGATTCTCAGGTGCCAGAGAGGGTTTCATGCAACTGTGGAAATATACACCCCCGCAGGTTGAGCATGAGTTTCCCCATTAGGCACTGCTAGACGCCCCATAGTTATCCCACGAAGGCCTCTGTAAATCGGGGTTTGTAGACATTTGTCAGATCGGGTTTGTGAGGGACTTAGGAGGGGATCACTTGCACATCAACGTTTCCAGAAAAAACAAGAACAAGGCTTGGTGAGTCTTAGATCAGTGGAAATCATAAATTGACATCATTCCATGTTTTATTGTGTTGTTTATGTAGTATATTATGATTCTACCTCGTAACCATTAGACTTATGTGCTTAGTAATATTCTGCAACTGCTATTACAGCCATTAGATATCATCATATTGATTTTGGGAGTTTTCCATCCATAAAAAGATGCCATGGTTATCTGCTCTATTTTTGTGTAATGGATGTATGCTATATGTTTGACAAAAATCCTCATTGATAAAGCTAGTTGTAAGAAGTTAACAACACATTCAAATAAGAAGAAACAACAATTTTGGGGCAGAAAATAAAATATTCCAACCTAGCCTAGTTGGTAACATTATCGTAGAAGCTAAGATCTAGACAAGTTTGTATTCACAACTTGCTACTATGGATACCGATGACTGATAGAGTGTAATGATTATCAATATAGAAAACCAAATTGAAATCCTAACATTTGAAATTGTGAATATGGTGTTATCATTATTTCAAGATATTCAATGCAGGAGAAGAAGAAACACAGGGTAAGGAAGGAAAGGACCTGGTGAGACTTGAGAGGGTCGGTGCCCTTCTTGTCTTATTCCTTTGTCCTCGCTTCAAATGGTACTGATGCTTTTCAATGCCCTAATTGATCTTCATTTTATTTTGAAAAGTAGCAGCTAAGATTTGGACAAGTTTGTATTCACAATTTGCTACAATGCACACC
The DNA here is from genome assembly GCA_000966675.3 of Picea glauca. Taxonomy (NCBI): domain Eukaryota; kingdom Viridiplantae; phylum Streptophyta; class Pinopsida; order Pinales; family Pinaceae; genus Picea; species Picea glauca. The sequence goes on from JZKD02S0158583.1 coordinate 16,931, forward strand.
AATGACTGATAGAGTGTAATGATTATTAGTACAAAAAAGAAAAATTGAAATCCTAACATTTGAAATTATGAACATGGTGCTATCGTTATTTCTAGATATTCAATGCAGGAGAATAAGAAACACAAGGGAAGGAAGGAAAGGACTTGGTGAGACTTGAGAGGGTCGATAACCTTCTTGTCTAATGCCTCTGTCCTCACTTCAAATGATATTGATGGTTGTGTTCGAACCGAAACTAATTTGTATGCCTTATTTAGATAGTTGGCTTGCTTTATTTTTATGCTTGATGTCTAGAAAGTTGCTTGCTCATACTCTTAACACCAAAACAATCACAATAAGCAGTGGGAAGGTGATGAGGTTTTGGAGATCAAGGTCGTGAGGAGGATAAGGTAAGGCAAAACTGAAGAAAAATGAGGTACTATGAGGATTCCAAAATAGGTTGGTCTTTGACCTAAAATTTGGCTCTAAGTTCAAACTCCAAAAATTTCCTTTGTTGTTATTTTAAGACAACAAACAACCAAGAACTTTATGCTCATAATTTTGATGCTTAAGTGTTCTTTTGAGGTTCCCTTGCAAGTGTTCTCAAACTAATGGTTAGCACATGCAATATACTCAAAACAAATAACACTCCTCAATATCTTCACAACTCTAAAATGTTGATATACACATCTAACCATGCATGAAAATGGACACAAGTATTTTTGGTCAACATGACCCTGGATAAAGCCCCCTCGGGGAAAACTAGTTTGGAGATAGATGTATATAGAAGATATCAAAGAAAAATGTACAACAAAGAAAACATATACAAGTGAACCTAGTACAATATAAACCACTCTCAGATGCTTTGGAGTCCCTTGAAGATGTTACTACTAGCCCATTGAAGCTAGGCACCCTTTGCCTTGGTGTGCCCTTCTTCCTTTGCTAACCCTTGGCCCTATTTCCTTGTCTTTTCCTTTTCTTGAACCTTGAACCTTTTCCTTTTCCTTTTTTTTTCCCTTGGTCTTGCGCCCTCCTCAGAAGAGTGCCTCCCTCCAAGGCTTGGTGTGCACTAAGCCTAAGTGCGCCCTTCCTCTAGCAAAAACCAACAAATAGTGTGCGCCCTCCTTCACCGTTGTGCCCTCTACTCCTCTAGAGTGCACCTCACTATGGTGAATGGGTCTCCTTCTCAAGGTGCACCTTTCCTCTAGCTTGATGCGCCTCTCTCTCAAAGTGCGCCCCTCCACAAGTTAGTGCGCCCCTCCTCTTCAAGAATGTGCCCCTACACAAGATGTTTCCCAAGCCTCCATGGTAGACTCTCCATGCAAGATAGCACCTAAGCTATGGATTCTCCTCAACTCTTGACCTCATGTGCCCTCTCCACCTCAAAAAATGCACCCAAGAGCTTCTCACTTCTCCTCCTCTCCTCTCAAATCTCTTAAGTGAAGAATAAGCCTCTTCCTTACCCTTTTCCCTCCTTTAGCCTCTCTTTGGCCAAACCCTAAAATATCAATGGCCTAGATCCAATCTAGCCATGTATAATCAATGGGTGAGACTTAATCCAAAAATCTCACTTAGGAAACCCACTTTCCTTAGTTTTCCCCATGTCCTTTAAATCACCCACAAAGTGAATTAAATGTGACTTTAATAACTTAGGTGACATATTTCACTTTTGAATTAAACTTCTAAGTCATTGTGAAATTAGAACATAAAGTAAAGTAATAAGGGTAATATTCTCCCCCTTTGTGTTTAGAGACTCACAAACACAAGGGGACCACTTTCCATGGTACCAAAATCTCAACACACCCTCTTACCGAGGAAAGTTCCATTCACCTCCAATCTCATCCCTATAGTGGACATGGTTGCCTGCTAGAAAATACTAGGTGAGTATGGATGTACCATGATCATCAAAAGTGGTCTATGACACATATATTCTCGACCTGCGTGATCTATATATGGAAGTGCATATCCACCTATCCAATATCACCTATGTCTTGGCATCACACCAAATATCTCAACCATGGCATCTCACCAAGGATTTCTACCTCCTGGCATCTTGACAATGGTCACTCTCTTGGCATATCACCAAGAGTATCTCTCTTGGAATCTCACCAAGAGTCTCTCCTCTTGGCATATCACCAAGATTCTCTGGACCTTGGCATCTCACCAAGATCCTCAACTTGGTCTCTCACCAAATGAATTCCACCTGAAGTGGAATCTGAAGCTGATCTGCTCGTCTCCATTGCCAAGTGAGGCCCAAGCCTCTCTGGTGCCCTACTCCAGCTCATCAATCTCTGATGTTCCAAAGCCTCTGCACGAACTAGTTCTCTGTTTGACAAATATGAAACTGAAGTTGTCCTGGGTGGACCAATCACCCCCAAAATATGGTGTCCTTGAAAGTTGAATTTGAGCTCCCTCTAAATCAATAATCTGAGTCATGATTCCTCCTCAACTATGTTTTCCCACCTACCACTGGATGGTGTATCAGTTGAAAAACAACAAATGACAAAATCACACTCCCTCTCAAACTAAGTAATGAACTCTTGCTCTTTTGTTGTCACTGTCGTACCATCCCACTTCTTCTTATTCTTCTTGAGACATTGACCTGCATATTGACCCATCTCTCTAGAAGCAAAGCATCTCACTATGCTCATGTATATCTCTTTCCCACCCCCACTCTACTGTGGTTTGGACCCTCCCTTGGGACCCTGTCTAGCACCACCCTTGTCGGTCTTCTTCTTTCCCTTAGTCCAAAGATAAATATCCTCATCACCCTCTGATATATGATGTTGTCCTAAAGATCTTGAGATGCATCTCATCTCCTCCTGTACGGATTTGTCCCAAAGTTTCTCCCAAGTAGGCATGACCTCTTGAGCTACAATGCCTCGTACAAATGAACCCCAAGGTTTGGAAAAACTGTTCAAAGTTGTCCTCACCAAGAATTCAGGATCCACAATCTCCTTGAATGTTTCCAACTCATCTCGAATCTGTGTAAATAATACAAGGAATTATCTAACAGACTCTGAATCGAGCATCAAAATTCTCTTGAGCTTATCCTGTAGAACCATCTTCCAGTTCTGATTGGTACTCTAGTACAACTTGCACAATGAGGCCCACATCTCAAAAGCATAGTCCTTCCCAGTCAAATGGGGTATGACGTGGTGTCTCACCGCATCTAAAATAGTCCTTTTTTCCTTGGTGTTCTTCTTCCAAATCTGCATCCAACAAAGGTGAAGGAGAAGGTGAAGGAGGAATCACCATGGGAGCTTGAACTATATTCCATAGTTAAAGATCCTCCAAGACAAATATGATCCTAGTCTTCCAAGGGGACCAGTTTCCAACTCCGTCTAGCTTATCATCTTCCCTAGTCTAAGATATCAACATGGTTGTCCACTGAAACTCACATTGATGCTACACACTACAAAAGAGTACAACCTCACTCATGTCAACACAGGTGTGAAAAGAGGTTGTCCAACTACAACCTCACTCCTATAAATACAAATGTGAAAAGAGGTTGTCCAACTCATCCTCACTCCTATCCACACAGGTGTGATAAGAGGTTGTCCACAAATGTCCAAAAAAATTCCTACAAAATGTCCAACAAACCTGTCAACAAGTTGTCCAACAAATATTTCAACTAGATGTTAAATAACTGTCCCAAAAATTTGCCAACAAGTTGTCAAGAAACTGCCAACTGTATCCTCTATAAATCAACAATTATTTTCCACCAAGGCTCTGATACCATGAAGAAAACTGAGGTACTATGAGGTTACTAAAAAAGTTCGGTCTTTGACCTAAAATTTGGCTCTAAGTTCAAACTCCAAAACTATCCTTTTCTGTTGTTTTAGGACAACAAACAATCAAGTAATTTTTGCTCATAATTTTGATGGTTAAGTTCTCTTTTGAGGTGCTCTTGCAAGTGTTCTCAAACCGGTGGTTAGCACATGCAATATAATAAAAACAAATAACACTCCTCTAGATCTTTACAACTCTAAAATGTCGATCTACACATATAAGCATGCATGAAAATGGACACAAGTATTTTTGGTCAACATGACCTTGGATAAAACCCCCCTGGAGAAAACCAGTTTGGAGATAGATGTATATAAAAGATCTCAAAGAAAAATTTACAACAAGGAAAACATATACAAGTGAACCTGGTACAATAGCAACCACTCTCGGATGCTTTGGATTCCCTTGAAGATGTGCCTGCTTGTAACACCATGTTTCCCTCAATTTGTAAATATAACTATATTGGCCAAGAGACTATGACAAACTCAATATGTGTGAATGTTTGATTTGATGGACCTTTGTATAAAAGGTCGATGAGTGTAAATTATGTTATCCAATAGAAAATGGATAAGTGTTGAATGACTGTTGGTGGGGGGTTGTACTAAGAAAGACCACAAATTCTATGAAAAGAGATGGTGAAGGAGACAAGGAATGGTTGCATTAACCTTCACCAAACCAATACCTTACTGGATTTAAATTTCTCAGGGCCAGAACAATCCTCTGGCCCATAAATGAATTACAATCAGGCTGGTATGTGGGAAGACCTCCTCAACAGTTAATGAGGGGATGGGGCAGATAACCCATATGTAACGCTTCCAGACCTGACCATGGACTGGGAATTCGAGCCACACAACCTTGTTGAGACAAACAAGAAAGGAAAGTGTGGTGGGCGGAGGAAGATGCGCGAAGAGTGCAGAGACGATAAGTTAAGCTCTCGAGTTCAAGGAAGAATGAGGAGATAAGTGTTTTGGTCGCAGGAAATGGCTGAGAAGGTTATGATACAAGTTGAAAAACAAGGTCGGTCCTCCTTTCTTGGTATCGTGTAAGCCATTTCCAAGGTACTGCGAGAGAAGGAGAGTAACCTTCATCCCTATCTATTTATGTGTTGAAAGAAGAGATTCAATATAAAATCATCGTGGTCTAGCTTGGGGGTGGCTAGTGATAAATCCATTAGGAGTGACTAAGCATATGGTTGGGTGAAAACATGGGACCCTTCCAGTAGTCGCTTCATGTTATTTGGTTATGATAAGTGTTTTTGTACTCTATGCATTGAATTGGGAATCAATGATTGCATGCATGTATTTACATATCTATAAATGGTTTATGTATTGAAATGGTTAAGTTACATGTATACGTTGGTGTTGACGGGCAAAAATGACCGTCCATCAATTGGAATAACAAGTCCGGTCCGGGGTTGTCTAAATAACCCAATCCGTTTGGTGTGACTCGCTCCGACGGGTTTAATGGCTCCGTTGGCCAATCTAAAAGTCCTAAAAAAAACAAATAAAAGAAAAAGAGCAAACTAACAAATAACTACTTAATGTATATATGTATATACGTATTTATATAACTATTGAATAATAATATTTACACAACATATCTGTTTATCTAATTTATGTGCATGATGTACAAGCTACGAGTTTTAATCTAAACTCACGAAAATCTATGAAAAGATGGTTTCTTTAACAAAAGAAGATAAAGAAAGCACATAAACTAATTTTTTTTATTTTTTCTTTATTTATCTAAGATTAAACAAAAAAAATACTATGAAACAGAAGTATTTGGACGGTCAAAGCCAGACCATATATTAGAGTTTTGTAAACAAATAAACAACAGAAATAAATGAACTAACCTATCAATGAGTTAATCGACGTGCATCCAACATCTGTATAATTATGGAAAGTCCAACCAGTCTGTCCAAGAGATAAATCTGCAATGAACCTTGAAACAATTCGGAATAAATGCAACACAGTATATTGACTGTTGAATTTTAACGACAGAACGAAGAGATGCAAATAATCGTTGTGGTATTTGTGATTGCAAGTAATTACAAACAAGATAAATCTAACTGTAACAACATGTTTTTAATCATTCAACAAAATTAAAGAAAAACCTTATCATTTGGGTTGAACGAATGACCACTATATATAATATCTGGAACATCACATATGAACAGTATTTATAAATGAATTATACCAACTCATAATAAAGCATGAAGACAAAAGCTATCAACACCTATTATCATGTCAAGATAAACAAAACTCAAACTAAGACATCATACACAAGAAGTTAAAGCCATAATATGCATTTTTGTTCCATTCAAGTCTGTCAACTAATTGTCCATAATTAAGCCCTAGGCCAAGATGATTTAATTACAAAAATATGAGTTTATAAAGGGTTCAGAAAAGCTAACTGTCTTATCTTATAAGATAAGATTAAATCTCTACAATCACCTACTGATTACAAAAATAGGGGGAATATAACCACCCCAAATCACACTAAATCTCTAAACACGAAAAAGAGTGTGTTCATGTTTACACAAAAATGAGCCATGGATATGGCTAATAAGATCAAAAAGGCTCTGGATCATTTAGTCACCATAAACTCCCAAATATCCTGAAAGAAAAAGATGAAATAAAGAAATTCAGATATACATTTAACCAATATTTTCCAAATTTCGAATAAGAATAGATTGGCTA
>JZKD02S0158605.1:9192-23394 GCA_000966675.3 Picea glauca
TTGGCTTTGCTTCAGCATAACTCTGACCTGACTATCCTCATGGCCTCAAATAGGCCTGGTTTTTATAGATCTGAAGTTGGTTATCCTTCCCCAACTTCCTCCCAAAATCTGGGCTAAAAAAGAGCCCAATATCTCCCAATAATGGCCAAAATCCTCTTATTACAGGCTAAAATCAATTAAAAATTCCAAAAACCATATAATAAAACCCACTTTAAACAAAATTTATGGGCTAAGCCCCTTTGATTGGTGCGTGCCCCCTCAAATAAGGTCATATGCTATTAATATGGCCAAGCGCCAGCCCAAAGGGTTGTGCGTTGGCCCCTTAGTCCGAAACATATGGTCATGTGGTGTTAAACCATAGGACCGTGGGTCCACAGGTCGTTACCTCCCTCCATCCAAGGGATAAGCCCCCAAAATACCTGGTCGCATGCGCATGGAGATAAGATCGAGGGCTAAAAGCGCACATATAGTTATAGCTCTGGGTCTTATGGCATGTAACCCTTCGGTGGTTATGTGCTTATCATGCACATTGGTAGTTATAACATGGCACCCGCGCCCCCTCCTTTTGGTCACACAATATAACACGCCTGCGAGCTGGGGCTTAGCCCCAGCCCCCTTCCGCCACCATTCAACATTTATTACACAATATATAAGCTTAAAATGGTTAAGCTATACATGTAATACCTTTGGCGCAATTGTAATCTGCCCCTTTCTGAAAACTATAGCTCATCCAATAGGTCAAGGGGTCGAACCCCATGAGCTCCAAATAATTTTTCAAACAACCAGCCAACCAACCATGGGTGCCACGTGGCAGCCCATGTCTGGGCCATGTGACAACCCTTTATTCGTTGATTCCTAATTCCAAGTGTCAAAATGCTATTGGTCCCTGTCACTGTCCAGTCACCCCATTGTTGTGCTGCCACATGTCAATCTGCTTACATTAGCATGGTGATGTCATGCTGACGTCAGCATTGACTTTTTGCCAGTTTGGCTATTGACTTTTTAGCTATTTGGGAAAACGATAAGAGTGTGATAACTTTCGCATACGACACTCGTTTGAGAAATAAAATATATGGTCGAAATCAACGTGATGAACCAGTCGCAATGGAATTAGTTCCGTCTGATTCCGAGCACTTTCATTTTTGAGCCTTTTCTGGACCTGGAAGCCTCCTGGATCCGATTCTGGATCATGGAGTCCTAAAAACTTCTAAGGCTAGTAGACTTCTCTTTGGTTTGGTGTAGTTTTATTTGTTGGGGTTGTAAAAACTTCTAAGTCTAGTGAATTTTTTATGGGATGTGAAATTATATTTTCTTCATATGAGGTCGGAACCCATCTCAAACATCATGAAATAATTAATGGTAATATAAAAAATTAAGTAAGTTTCCATTTTCTTTATATTTCAGGGTAGAAAGGGAAATATAAAGAAAATGAAAACTTTTACTTTAGGAATTTTACATTATCATTTTGGGAGAAGCTCGAAACCTTGAGAGTACGCTCCCAGAGCAATCCAGAAAAACACTCCTGAGGGTGCTTGCAGAATGTTCCCTCTCAGAGCGTTCTTTCGGAGTGAAGTGCAATGGGGAGGGGGGTATGCTCCCATGTAGCTTAGGATTAAATATCATATTGGGTGTGAATGCACCTCAATATTGTAATTAATGCCCATTAGCTTCAAGAATAAAATGTAATCTTTTGTACAATGATCAACTTTAACCTTATCAAAACAAGTCGTTGAAGGGGCACTTGATCAAAGTTGACCTTATCAAGCAACCCCGGGCTATAAATAAGCATGGATAGAAGAAATATATGTCATACGCTATCAATTAATGATTATGAATTGTTGATACTCTGTTATATATCGAGTCTTTACTATGTAATATTATCTATTGGAAACATTGCCTTGCCTTTTCGATAGTGGATTTTCTTCATGATCTTGGGTTACGTCCCACTATAAACTTAATGTCTCATAGATTATATGTGATTGTGGAACACATATGGTATAACTGATTAATGGTATGTTGTCTCCACTATTTGTGTATCTTGAATATTTTAGTTAGTTATCTATGTATCTTGATTGAGTTAGTCGTGTTTTATTGAAGGATAAATTTATGTGTGGTATTACAGTTCCAACTAATAGTAATCTTGCATCAAAAGTGTCATAGAACTCTAGTTTTATTTATTGTTTAGCTATCATTGAGCCAACTACCTAGTCAAAAGATTGTTTGTTGTGTTATTTTCTACGTTTACATGTTGGAGTCGATTTTCGACCCAATATTTGGGGTGCATTTCAAACTCAAGAGGAGTACATAGCGTGAGACCATACCACTAGCAAGCTCTAGAAGGGGTTTTAGGGGGAAATCCTATGAATCAAAAGTTGAGAACTAGGAAGTCTTTCTTGGGGACAAAGACACAAAAAGAGAACAACAAATATTATCAAGGGTTGAAAAGGTGACATCATAGGAGGTTCCAAAAAAAAGAAAAAAGAGGAACAAGCATCACAAGAGGACATCAATGTTGAGAAATGTAGCTCAGGAAAGAACTTCTTGCACATGTTCTAGTGTGAACATGCAGTAAGTGGTTTGAGACAGTTCATTGGTGACCATTGTTACACCATATATTGTATGGGGTGTTAGAGGACCAACTCATGACACTTTGTGGGATTACACCCATGGAATTTTTATGTACCAATGGGAGATTCGGAGGGCACTTGGTTATCACACATGTTATTTTGTGCTACCTTCATTGCTTACCTCACCCTTGGCCAACCAAGGGGGAATGTGACATTGTTACAATATGACTTGGCATAATTTTTCATGCTTCTTTGCTCACTTCAACTTATTAGATTTATTGGTCATGTATTGTATCATTGGTGGGGGTTGCTTCAGCAGGATATTATGTATACTCATCTTGTTGCAAGTGCTACTTCATGATTGATTATTGGTGAAAAAATATCATATCTCCTTATCTTGTGTTCATGATATTCTTGTCAATATTTTCTCTCGGTCATTTCATGGTGGGTTCAAGCCTTTAACTAGTTACGGTGTCCTCTAGCTTGGTGGTGTATTTCATAGTAGTATGTTTAGTTGCATGTCCTCTTTTATCATCCATCCATCATTTAGCCTAAGTACCACCAATAATGTTATCACATTTTCATTTTGCTTAGACAATTTCATATCACACTCATGTTCCATCATTTACCCACTCATAGAGGGTGCATGACCCATATTCACCCATTTCCATATAGTTTTCCTTCATAACTTAACTCTCATTTGGCATAGCTCAATAAAACACATTTTTCCATGTGTGGATGTGCCAAAGTGGTTTGGGATATTTTTATTGTTGCTTAATTGGACCCAAACCTAAGGTTGAAGTGCTACATTATTGGCCTATTTTATCACTGAAATATAAACCTTAATGAAGGTCTTGTTCCCTAAGTTCAAAAAAAATAAAATGACAAGGGAATATAATTTTTTGTGCACAAGGAACATAACTTGAGGGTAGCGCTCCCCTTTAGCACACATGTTGAGGTAATACACAATAAAAAAGTGATTTCTGGAAAGTGGTTGCCCTCATGTTAAATCGATTTGGTCATTTTAGCCGTGTTCATGCTCACACATGCCACTTGGATGAGCCACTTAATTTATTTGCCACACATGTTGAGGAGTTTGTTGAGTTTGCACATCCTTTGAGGGTTAGTTATATGGCCCATTCATTTCCACTTTCACCTTATTAAATCATTTTTTTGTTTTCACATCTTCTAGATATTTTATTTTATGTGGTGCACTCTTCTAGATGGTTAACTTCAGCTTTGTATTCATTGCATTCACATCTTGTGTTAACATTGAAGATGATATTTGACTTGGTACTTGAGCACACTCACTATTTTGAGGAGATTATTTACACATTCTTAGATTTGGATGGAGTAGTCATCACATGGATACTATTAATTTATTCCATGGACTTGATCACTAACTATTTCGAGAGTGGTATGAATTCATTGGCTAACTAATTTCTATTCATAGACATATCATTATTGACAGGGTTTTTGACTTCTCTTGGAGGGCACACTTGTTGAGGATCACTATTGTTATTTTGGGATGTGGTTACAACTTCTTTGCACCACTCTCAAGGCACGCTTCTCTTGAGAATCATTTTACTACTATTTGGTGGATCTCTCTCCTAAGCATATGCCTTAGGTTTTTTTACTCTCACGTGAGAGGATTAGATTATTATTTGACGACCAAATTAATAATAATACTATTATTTTAAATGTTTGACTCATCAAACATGATCACCTAGTATAATATTATTTTATTTGAGGTGGTTGAGCATAGAACTCTATAAATAAGAGGCTCCCCTCATTTGTAATGTTTTTGTTGTTGAATGAGAAATAGTATTTATATTCTTCTTGGAGCATACTTTTTGGAGTTTATTCCTTCTTCATATGTGTGAGGTCTTTTGTATGAGAATATTTGTTGGTGATTGGAACTTATGCACACAAGATAGAAGATAGAACCAAGGTCATCAAGTACAAAGCTTACTTTAATGGTGAATAATTAGGTGTGACTCTTTCACATCCGTGTTATTTAGTTTTGTTTGCATTTGGATATTTCTAATCTAGTTACTTCAAAAAGTAGTGACTTAGGTTAGCGATATTTTGGCAAACAAACTTACTTGGTCTAGTTAAATTTATATCATTTCGGATTCTTTCCTTGCATAGTATTAGCTTTAATTTTTAAACCATATAGGGTCTTTGTAGCATGTTTAAGGCGGCCCCTAGATCCTTGATTATAAACTAAGTTAGACCCTCCTTATGATAGAATTGATCTCATTAGTTGAAGGATAAGTAGGCATTAGTTTCTTCCTCTCTCATCCATTTATTTTTTTAAATTTTCAACTTGTTAACTTGTTGAGAATCTACAATTTTTAATTTCATACATAATGTTTAGTTCCTATGTGTTGTGCATTTTAGAGATTTTATTGTTTCCAACCATAGTTTAGTCTAGTAGTTTGCATTTTTTTTTTGAAACTAGATTAGACTATTATTAAGCTTGCTCGAATTTGTTCTTTAAAATTTTTGTTTTAAGTTTAATGCTTTCTAGCACTTAACTTAGGTCAAAAAATTTAATTTCTAGCTATTCGAACAGATGGCATTAATGCCAAAATAGAGAGTTGGCCACCAAATCAAACATAATAGGTTTCGATGATTAGTTTCCAAAAGATCATGCACTGAAATTATTAGGGAAAATATACAAACATGATGGCGATAGTAGCTCACATTACTAACCTGGTGATTTATTGACCTATGACCTCAAATTTAGATCATAAACTAGGTTACTATCATACCTTTGTGTGTTGGAAATTTTAAACATAGATTTTTTATTGCATTTTCAACATTTATTTTCATATTTTACATTCAAAAATTTAGTTTCAATGGTTTTATTTTGTCTAGAAAGTCAATTCTTCACATCATAATTAGGGAAAATTCTGAATTTAACATTGTGGAAATTTATTTTATTTTCCGTTCTAGTTTAATCGTTGTTTCCAACAATAAAATTATTCCAGAAAACCAAATTTCCATAGTTGTTTAAGGTCTGAAAATTGTCTCTTGGGAGCAATTTTCAGCCTCTAGTATTAGGGAGTTAATTCTGGAATTCCATTTAAAGTTTTGTATTAATAAATTTATGCATTTCACATCATTTCTTATTTCTGCAATTTGTTTCCAAATTATGATTTTTGAGCATTCACTTCTTATTTATATCTATTACTTGCTCAACTCCTTAAATCTCACATGTAAATATGAAACAATCTTTCACTAAGATATCTCCAAGATTCAAATTTGAAACAAGTCAAGTGAACCTAAGTTCACTTATCATAACAAGACTTGAAACCTTGTTTGAAAACATATTTTATAAATCAATTTGAGAAACACTTCAACGATATTTTAAGCAATTTGTTTGGTCCGATCAAACCTCATTGATTAACATCAAACAATTTGTATTTAGCCATCTATCTTAGGGATACCACCCCTATGTTAGAAAGGAACCAACCTAAAGAGTGAAGCTAATATGATGATAGTGGGTAGCCTTCCATAGTTACACAAGTTAACAACTTGTGCTTGGAAATTTCACACGTTATAAGTGTTATATTTTGTTGTAACAACCAGCTTGGAAAGGTGATCACTAATTCTCTCTTGTAATTTTACTTGAAAAATAAAAAATAAAGTGAAAGTCTAATGTTTTGAAGTTAACTTAATCTTAGGAATTTGAATGAAATGTTCTAGAAGTTCTAGAACATTAGTGACTTAGATTAGGATTTAATCTCCATCGTACATCTCAAGATCGAGAAAGGCGGTAGATAGAAGTGAGGAGATTAGTTATTTCTCTCAAAGCATAAATAGGACCAGAGAGGAAGAGGTTGATCTCATATGAGAAGAGAGTTGGCAGAGGGCAGAGTCCATTCAAGGAGAAGAAGAACAAATTGCTAAAGAGATCAACAAGACATCAGTAGGTTGTACAGGTTGTACCATTGTTGTAGCCATCTTTTCTTTATACATAGTTCATACACTTTTAGATCTTTCCATACACTTTCAGATATGGTCGTACGCCCGCTTAACACTTCCAAGGTATTGTCACTTTGGTGAATCAATTGAACCCCAATACATTTTTGGTGCCATGCAGCTAAACCAGTGAGCTATTACGCTTTCTTCGAAGGGTGGTTGCTTCCAAGCCTACCACCTGGTTGTCATCGCTCAATCACTTCCTTTTCCACTTAGCGATCACTTAGGGACCTTAGCATACGATCTAGGTTGTTTCTCTCTCGACTCTGGATCTTAGCACCCAAATTTTGTTTGTACGATTGATTAAGCTTGTACTAGGAGTTTCCTTGGGGTTGGTCAAGCTTTGGGCCACCCTATCCCATTGATTGCTCTACATTGGGTCATATTATATGCACACTCTATTGAACTTGATTTCGCAGAAAACCAGCTATATCTGATCTTGGTTGGCCTTTCACCCCTAGCCACAAGTCTCTTCAGATCCGACTATACACATTCTTCTGTGATTTCTTAAGTACATTTCAGTGTTGAGTAGAGAGTGAGAGTGACTTGTTGTCTAGGAAAGGTAGAAACAAAGAAGGTTGTACTCTTGTAGTTTCACCCTCCTTTACATAGGTCGTACACTTCTATTTGAGGTGGTTTTGTTGATAGTACAATTGTTGATTCAAGTAGGGTTCAAAGGTCACCTTATAAGCTTTGATCAAAGGAATGAAAAGTTGATTAGAAGGAGAAATCCATGTGTAAGTATTTTATTTCTTCCATTGTTCTTTTTTCAACTATTGTGTGATTGATGCAATGTTCAGAAATTAATTTTTTTGCTATCAATTAAATTTTGTTTTGAGTTATTTAATGAGAGAACATTAGGACAACAGTCATCTAGGCTTGAGAAATTTACACGGTATCAGAGCTATTTCTTTGATTGAGATTCTCAAGGGTTTACAATAGTAACTAAATTGCCAGAAAAAAGAACCAACAATTAGAGGGTTTCAATATTTCTTTTAAAGGCTAATTTTCAAATCTTTGAGTTTGTGCATTAGATCTTAGAGATGGCCTTAGCTAGCCTTAGATTCAAAGATAGACTAGATGACATCTCAAATTTCTTGTCATGGAAAGTGAGGGTTATAGTCTTATTAAAATAGAATGATCTTTGGGATATTTTCAAGAATGTTGTGCCTTCACCTACATATCCGTAGTTGTTGGTAGCTCACAAGAAGAAGGAAGTGAAGGCCAAGCGGATGATTATGGATGCCATAAAAGATCATTTGATCCCTCATGTATCTGAGATGTTCGATGCTCTAGTTGGCCTCTACCAAAGTGAGAACATAAACAAAAAGATGATATTGTGAAACAAACTCGGATCCATAGAGATGACTAGATTATATTTGGTTACCAGTTACCTTATGAAGGTCACACAAATTCATGATCAACTTGCAGTAGATAGGGAGAAGATTGCAAATGTAGAGTTGGTGAACATGGCACTGAATGGATTCCCAACTTCATGGGAACCATTTATCAAAGGTATTTATGCTCATGAGAACCTTCCTAAATTTGAAAGGTCGTGGGATGATTGTATACGAGAGGGGACTCAGATGGATTCAAAGGCTAGAAAGAAGGGTGGTAACAAGAACTTAACCCCGTTTGGTTAGACAATAAGGGCGGAAATAAAGAACCTGACAAGAAGAGGGGAAAGAATAAGGAGTTGGTCTCGCAACTAGGAAAAAAATCCTTGAGTAAAATCAAGTGCTTCGTTTGTCATAAGTATGGTCATTATGCATCACGATGTCCAGATAAGAACAAGGGTAAAGGGAAGTAGCAACAGAAGCAGGTAGTAGCCTCTACAAAAACTCATATGAATGAGTTTGCTTCCAAGTTCGAGAAGAATTTCTCGATGGCATCTTTCCTTTCTACCAATATGATTACTAATAATACATGGTATGTGGATAGTGGGGCATCTCATCATATGACATCAACTCAACAACTATTTTCTAGTCCAATGAAGTAGGACTCAAGAGTACAAGTTGAGCTTGGTGATGATGCCAAGTATCCAGTAGAAAGAGTTGGTACTATTCCCTTCCAACTCGAATTAGGTAACTCTTTAGATTTTGACAATGTCTTGTTTCTTCCAGGTCTCAGAAAGAACTTGCTTTCATTTTTGGTTATGGAGGATAAGAGCTATGCAATTCAATTCAAGAACCAGTAGGTTCTCATTAGATCGAAGGAACCTAACCCAGATATAGCACATGTAATAGGGGCTAGAGAAGGTAATCTTTACAATTTGCAAGGTGAACCTGTTCAAGCCCTAGTTCATAATAGTGGAAGCTTGTGCAAGTTGTGGCATAAGAGGATGGGGCACTTGCATCACAAGGCATTGTCTATTTTGAGGGAAATAGTCACGGGTCTTCTAGAGTTCAACATTGATCAACAGGGAGTATGTAGAGGGTGCACACTAGAAAAACATTTCAAGGTTTCTTTCCCAAGAAACAAACATAGGTCTAAAAAGATTCTAGACCTAGTGCATTTAGATGTTTGTGGATCGATGTTAGTAGCATCAATCGTAGAAAGATTGTACTATGTTTCCTTCATTGATGATTTCTCTTGCAAAACTTGGATCTACTTCCTAAAGACCAAGGATGAAGTACTTAGAAGGTTTTAGGAGTTCAAAGCTCTAATTGAAAACCAAACAAGGAAAAAGATCAAAGTCTTGAGATCAGACAATGGGGGTGAGTATACCTCCAAGTAGTTTGAGGGTTTCTACAAGGAGGTAGGAATCAAGAGGGAGTTGCTTTTTCTGTACAACCCACATAAAAATGGGGTTGTACAGTGGAATAATTGATCCATCATTGGGGTCGCTAAGGCCATGATTCGTGAACAAGACTTGTCAATGTTTATTTGGGCAAAGGAAAGCAACACAACATTTTACATCTATAACCGGTGTCCTCACAAGTTATTTGAGAACAAGACACTAGAGGAGGCATTCATTGATGTGAAGCTAGAGGTGAGTCATTTTCGCATCTTTGGTTGTCCATTTATATTCATGTACCGATAGAAAAGAGGACCAAGATGGAGCCCTACAACAGGAAGGTTTTAATTGTGGGTTACAATGAGACTTCAAAGGTCTATGAGATCTACATTTCAGAGTAGAAGAAGGTAGTAGTGAGCAGGGATGTAAATTTTAAAGAGGACTTTGCATCCAGGAAGTCCCATGAGCCTACTCCAGTGATATACGATGTGAAGTAGGAATCTTTGAAGGTTGATTCGAGGTCATCAATGACCTCCAAAGTAGTATAATAACCTTCAGGTGAAGAGGAGGAGAAGTTTCAAGACTAATTCTCATAAATTACAAGGAGGAGGTAAGAAGTTTCGAGACTACTTGTCATTGATGAGAAACATCATAGATTCCGAGCCTTCCAACTTTCAGGAGGTAACAAACCAACATTTGTGGCAAGATGCCATGGTGGAGGAGTACACCTCCATCATGAATAATTATGTTTGGGACATAGTGTCGAGATCATAGGGAAAGTTGTTAGTAACTTCCAAGTGGCTCTACAAGATCAAGCATGTAGCAAATGGGAGCATTGAGAAGTTCAATGTGAGGTTTGTGGTAAGAGAGTTCTCCAATAAAGAAGGAGTGGACTATGAGGAGACATTTGCTCCAGTCACTAGGTATACTTCCATTAGAGCAATTATGTCCTTGGTTTCATTTATGGGATGGAGGATGCATCCGATGGATGTGAAGACAACTTTCCCTAATGGGATCATTAAGGAATAAGTGTACATAGAGCAACCTCAGGGTTTTGAGGTAAATGGGAGGGACTCCCATGTTTGTAGGATTAAGAAAGCCTTGTATGGAATCAAGTAAGCATCGAGAGCATGGTATTCTCGGATAGATGGATATTTTTAGAGTATGGGCTTCACCAAAAGTGAAACAGATCATAAATTATATTATATATTGTTGGATATGATCTGCTTGTTTCGGTGTAGTATAAAGATTATTTGTTTCTTACAAGTTTAGTGAAGCTCATTGTAGGGTAAAAAGTAGAAATGGTCATTGAGTTTGAGTGAAGAACATTGGCATGATGCATTACTTCTTAGGTTTGGAGGTTTGGAAAAAAACCAGAGGGGATTTTCCTTAGGTAGGGTAAGTATGCATCAAAGATCTTGAAGTGGTTCCAGATGGAGCACTGCAAACCTATGGCCACACCTGTAATCACTAATCTGAAGAAGGTGACTGCTTCAGATTTATAGTTGACAGATCCCATGTTATATAGGAATTTAATAGGCTCCTTGATGTATTTCGTCAACACTAGACCAAATATATGTTTTGCTATGAACACCTTGAGTCAGTTCATGGTATAAATGAGGCAGGAGCATTAGGTAGCAACAAAACATGTGCTTAGATACTTGAGGGGCACAATGGTGTATGGTCTAAGATATCTTGGAGATGGTGAAGTGAAGTTGCAGGGGTATTCAGACTTATATTGGGAAGGTAGTGCATCAAACAAAAAAATCACCTTTGAGTGTTGCTTTAACTTTGGATCATCGATGATACCCTAGTTGAGCAAGAAGTAGACTTATGTGGCACTTAGCTTAGCAGGGGTAAAATACATGGCAGTTAGCACCACTAGTTGTGAGGCCATCTAGATTTGCAAGTTACTTGTAAGATTGTTTGATCAGGAGTTGGACCCCATAGTCATTTACTATGATAATCATAGTTGTATCAAACTCTCTGAGAATCCATTGTTTGATGATAGGTCCAAACACATAAAGATAATCTATCACTTCATATGAGACACAATTCAAAAGGGAGTAGCGAAACTACAATATATTCATACAAACCAGTAGGTAGCTGATATTTCGACCGATCCCTTAGTGAAACGAAAGTTTCAAGCATTCAGATACAGACTTGGATTGGTGCATAATTCCTTCCTCGCTAAGAGGGAGTGTTGAGAAATGTAGCTCAAACAAGAGCTTCTTACACAATTTCCAATGTGAATTTGAATGAAGTGGTTTGAGACATTTCATTAGTGACCATCTTAAAAAGATGATCATTGATTCTCTCTTATAATTTAACTTTAAAAATAAAAAATGAAGTGAAAGTCTAATGTTTTAAAGTTACTTAGTCTTAGGAAGCTAAATGAAATGTTCTAGAAGTTATAGAACATTGGTGTATTAGATTAGGATTTAATATTAGTTGTGTTATCGCACAAATTGTAGGTTGGGAAAAGCCCGACCCAATCCATAAGATGGTGAGACCTGTGGGAATGCCTACCCACTGTCACCTTAGATAGGTACTCCCCTCAGTTTAAAGATGATGAAATCACCTCAAGGGAGGAATCCCGAATGAACCTAGGGGAAATGAGATGGAGGATAAAAATATGTTGAGAGGAACCCCTTAGATCAATGATGGAAGAGGTGTGAGGGCTTGGAAATGAGTCTTGATGATGGTAAATGGTTTCCAGAGACTTGAGTACCTGCACCATAGTGTTACACTTGCCTGAGACAAGACACACAATCAAGATACAAACCCAAAAATGAAGTGGACAAGCAAGAAAAGCTTGTTGTCCTATATTGCAGCAGTAAACAAAAATATATATCAGTAAGAATACTAACTAGTTACTACATATTTAACCATCAAAATTACCAAATAGTTATTGGACAATGAAGTACTAAAACAATAGATAACTTTCCAATACTTAAGCATGAACTTTGACGGTGAATTAGGGATGCTAGTTGAAGTTATCAACAAAGTATTATGGCAGCCTTGTGGCTGTAGCAAACAATTGCTACAACAACAAGATTCAACCACAAAAAATTACAAGTAAACCACCGAAAAGATGCACAATGATTAGTAGATTACTATGGCAGCTTCTTAGCAATTTCTAACGGTTGAGTAGTGAGTAAGAGAAATAAATTTAAATGAGTTTGTAGCAGCCCTAATGGCTGTAGCATAAAGTTACAAAAGCAATAAGATGTACTTGGATAATCTAGACACCCTAGTGGTTCGAGCAAGCTAAAATCATGTAAAATTGATTCCACTTTAGACAATTGAAATATCTCAACAAAACACATTACCCAATGCAACTATTTTGTTTCTCCAATGCAATTTTTAGATCAGTGTCTTTAATTTATTGGGTATATGGAGTATCGGTTATAAGGGTTGGATCCACAATATCTCTAGGGGTGTAGGTCCTTCTACTTCCTAGAGCATGCAAAACCAACAACATTAAGTCTAAGAGGGCGTAAGCCCTTTTACTCCTCCTAGCAACCTTGTAGAAATGACTTATCAAATTGAAAATAAGATGGACCTTGGTGGAGGGTGCATTCCCTTATGATCCTCCAAGGGTTTAGGAAAGAGTACTGGTGAAACAAGAAAATACCAACAAGTCCAAAAATTCTCTTACCAATTCCACAAGATATCAAGAACAAAACCTTAGTTTACCAAGCAATTTCCTTCCACATGCAAAAGAACAAGCCTTCAAGAGGTGTGCACCACCTTAGCTCCACAATATACCATAAAAAGCATCCAAAAATGTTTCACAAGAGAGAGATAGTCCAAAAATGCCCAAATAGGGTGCAAATTTCAGCCAAGTAATCTTCTCCCATGAGAGAGCTATGATAAAATGAAATGAATTTGATCCTTATTTATACAAAACCTCTAAAAAGTATTTGTCCACATTTAGTTAGGGTAAACCACAAAATAAGGGGGCCATTCCCCTTTATTTTTCCCCTTTAAAATTTAATTTTGAGTTTACACATAAAGAAACCCTAGAAACATGATGTCATACCCTAAAAGGGTGACATTTTGGCACTTTAAGCAAGTCGTTGACCTTGGAGAAAACAACATGGAGCCTCCAAAGGCTATCTCTCCATGATGAAAGGGCTTCTCCCCATCACAATGTGTCAAATCATCATAGAACTTCACCATCATCATCAAAACCCTAGCCCAAGGGTGACATCAAGCTCTCCCAAGGTAATGTTTTGACCATTTGAGGCCAAACGTTGGGCTAATATGGGCTAGTTATCACGTCCAAGGTGCCTTCCCTTGCCTCCAATGACAACGTCCAAGCTTCGGTTTCTCTCATGGTGTGGGTCATGGTATCCATTATGTGGGCTTCAAGCCCCAATGAAGGGCCAAGATGGGCTTGTTCCTCCAAAGCGTCCATCAAACAAGGTCTTGCAAAGATAGACAAGTGTGCCCTCCAAGGATCTAAATTCAAATGTGTCATGGCAAGTAAAATCAAATCTAATACAAGAGCCACCTAAACATGTGCATCAAAACTACCTTATCAAATTAAACACATGCTCACAGACCCTATGCAATTTGCCAAGCTTAGGTGTGGGAGGGTTGACAAGGTGACCTATTGGGTAAGTCATTCCTTAAGTCAAGGAGTGTTTCCTAGGTGGACCCTCTCTAAGTCGCATGGACAAGATGAAGTGGATGGGGGTAAGAATTTTGGGCATGGAGTTCATGAAATACAAGGGTTTGTATTGGCTCTTTTATGGGTTCCTTTATAGAGGGTGTGTTAAGGTCAAAACTCGCACATAGGTAGATCAATGTATTCGGATGTAATAAAGGTCAATATTAATAAGACCTTTCAATAAAATAGAATAAGGCAGATGTAAGAAGACCTAATAGAAGCTTCCACTT